>JADRCH010000875.1:382446-403164 GCA_019843965.1 Rhynchomys soricoides
TGGGGGAGAACATACCATTAAAGAGCAGCAAATTCCCAAGGTCCCATTTTCCAGCTAATTGCAGAAACTCTTCTTGGGATGTTGAGCAGTGACCAATCATGCAGAACGTTTTATGGCTGTCTGATGATAAGCTTGTTTTTCTTGGAAGCACAAAATCCAATGTGACATCAGTCTTCCTACATTAGAAACAAAGTTAAGTTAATGATATGTAGGAATACCATGAACGTTTGTTTAATACGGGGACACTCCTGGACTTTTCTAGGTCCTGAGTTGTATTATAGACAATGGGAGGGAAAAGAGGGTAGCCTCTGTCTCTTGGTCAGAGGTGCGGACAGCAGACAGTACCATGGAGAACAGATCCTGCATGTTGGCCAGGGAAGAAAACACAGGCTTGCTACGAGCTGTCTTTGTCTCCTGGCTCCTACACATGCCCTTCCTGGTATTTGTTCCAAGCTGGCTTTGTGGCCTGGCTTCTGCATGCGTGAATCCTTGGGTCACAAAAAAACAAAGTTATAACCTCTCCTTATCTTGTCAAAGTCTCACATCTTGGCAAGGATTCCTAATACTCCCTGAGTGCTGGGATCAGAGTTTCAGAATGTCCCCAACTTTGTATGTATTAAACTCTGAAATGCCGGTGCTTTGTATTTTGCTTTCTAATGCTGAAGATCACAGAAATTTTGTTTGGTCTATTTTTCTGTAAAGGCTGGTCAAGAATTCTTATATGAAACAGAACCAGGAGCGTAAAAGTAAAGGCTCTCTTAGAAACACAAAGGTTGGCAGGGCGTCACCACCTGGGACATTGCTGAGTGCAAGCCGTCCACCCGTCTCAGGAATGCCTTAAACTCCATATTAAGATAATGAGAATGACCTATTAAGGCAAAGTCTAAAAGTTAGAAGTGGAGACTCACATGGCTTTAAGAAATTAAACTTTTTTAGTACATTTCTTTTAAAACTTTAGTATCTGATTCATATTTAGTAAATAAAGCCAACTATCTTAATAGTAATATTTTTCATTTTAAAAATTACATTTTTTATATGTATGTGTTTATTTCTGTGTCCATATGTACACTAAGGTTCAATACTTGTAGGCATCAATTCTCTCAATTGAGGTCCAGGAATCAAACTCAGACTGTTAGGCTTGGTGACAAGAACCTTTTCCTGCTGAGTGATCTCATCAGCCCAAAGAGGAATACATTATACACACACACACACACACACTACATATACAAACATATACATATTAAAGGAAAGAAATGAGACAATATGACTGCCTCCTTTCTGGACTAATAAATGGCCACAATTAAAACACTACTGTCACCTTGTGGCATTATGATTTACTTTTCTTAAGTGTGAAAGAAAAAAATATGACAAGATGAGTGTAAAATAAACAATAAATACTAAGCATATCTCTGTCACACACTCTACATTTGTGTGACTTTCGTGATACTAAGTTATTTTCTAGTGTAGTTATGGTTTGTTTTTTTTTTATTTTTGTTTGTTCACTTCTCTTAGGCAGTCTCCCTCTGTGGCCTAGGCTGGCCTTGGATTAACAGAAATCCTCCTGCCTCAACTTCTACAATGCTGGAATTACAGGTAAGAGTCACCATGCTTAGCTTGTTATTTTTTTATCAAAATAATTTCTTAAAAAATAATCTGAAATGGATTCTTTGTAGGAAAACAATATATAGCTTCTAAAATAACAAAGAATCAAATTTAAATTAACAAAATAATATTGTTGACCTTTGTCACTTGTTCATTGATCTGTTAACTAATGAAATCAACTTCTACCAACTGATAAAAAAAAATTCTTCAAAACAAAGTAAAATCAGTAAGTGGGAGAGGAAGGAAAGAGCAATGTGTGAGTCAAGAGACTGCACTTACTACTTCAGAACTAATCATGATAAGATCATCTCTCTGGAAGCGCCTAGGAACTAGTGTATGGTCCTACATCCATAAGACATCCTGAGGAAGAAAAAGTCTGAAGGAACGGCACAGCACAGGGTTATAGCATGAACATCATCTAGGCTCAGAGCTTCAAGTGTTGCCTATACTGCTTCCACGCGGCACAGCTCTGGGCAAGGTTCCTTATCCCACGCTAGGTCTCAGTTGAGCCATGTGAAATAGTCAAGTCAATAACACAGCTACTTCATAGTGTACTGGGAAGGATAAAATGGGGTGCAGTGCAAAGACTTAATACAATGACTGGCAGTTGTTACTAGCTTAAGAAATGAGAAGATTGTTCAAGAAGAATGGGGCCTATCTCCAGCTCTAATAGTTCCGACCCAGCGTCCTGAAAACAAATTTATAGTGGCTTTAGCTGCCATTCAGGCTTAGTCAAGTATGAATACTATTTTGAAGATAAGATTTTCTTCAACAAATCAACAAAACTGAACTTGGGTTTAATTTTCTGAAGCAGACAACATGGACTATCCCAAAGCCCTTCTTCTTTCTCACCCTCAGTGATTGAAAGCTGATGGTTGAAAGTAACCAGTGCTTGCAGCCTCCCACAGTGCGTATCTACCACACAGGAATTCCTTGAGGAATACCTGATAAAATTCACTTTACTTGTGCTAAGGATATACATGGCTTCTATGAACTACTCTCTTTTGAGTAATCTTTGAGGGAATAAGGAGGTGACATATATAAAATACCCAGCAAAGGGTCTAACAAGTGTATAACACATAGTAAACTTTTATAAAAAGTAAACTTGTAACTATCAGCTTGTCACACTCTCGCCAAGCCGCTTTCCACCTTTTCTACCCATTTTTCTTTCTCATGACTCAACTGAGACTCTGCCAGCCACTCCTATAATTTGTGCTGGTTAGTTTTTGACAGCTTGGCAGTCACCCAGGAAGAAGGCATCTCAGTTGAGGGATTGCTTTTATGAGACTGGGCTTATTGTGTGGGATGCTTTTCTGATCGTTGGTTACTAGAGAAGGACCTACGCTGTGCTGCAGTACCTGTAGGCAGGTAGTCCTGTGCTGTATGAGAAAGGTAGCTGAGCAAGCCAGGGGTTAGCATGGGAGTGAACAGCATTCCTGTGTTCTCTGCTTCTCATTCCTGCCCTGGCTCTCCTACACGATGGACTATAACCCATAAACCAAATAAATCCTTTTCTCCCTGAGCTGGTTTTGGTTAGTGTTTTATCAGAGCAATAGAACGCAAACTAGGGCACAGTTCATTCAGGGTTAATGTTTACATTAAGATAGTCTACAAAATGTTTATTAACTTGGCTGTGAAGTCTATGTGGCAAAAGTCATGCAGTATTCTACATGAATTGTCGCTGTGTATAGTTCCAAGACCCAATCTAAGTCTATTACTAGATATAAATGCTTTATATTCTCTAGTCATTTAATTTCTTTCTATCCCAAATTAATTTGGGTATTAGCCTTCTTATTCAATTAATTTAAGGAATTTCTAATGGATTCATTTTCGTAATGTATGGGTTGGAGGGACAATATTACAGCGGTAATGATTACTTACCTAGTATATATTGCTCATAAATATGTAACGCCCAGGTTTTTAGTTTGCCTAAATACAGCCATCCATAGTATTCATTGAAGGCTGGTTGCAGGCATCCCATGGATACCAAAGCTAAAAATGTTCAAATCCCTGCTAGAAATGTCATACTTACATATAACGTACACATAGCCTCTTCTGTAAGTTAAACTACCTTTAAGTTACTTGTAACATCTAAATACATGCCTTAGAATTAGTTGCTATGCTCTACTGTTTAGAGAATAACCAGAGGGCAAGACTATGAATGTGCATCACAGATGCAATTCTCTAACATTTTCAGTTTGATGTTGGCTGAATCCTCAAGGGCAGAATTCACGGACAATTTTCAACAGTCATGTCTATGGAAGATTTATGGTGTACTGAAGTGATAAACAGGAAAAAAAATACAGTTTTGATATAAATTTCTGTTAACACATATTAAATCTTAGCTAGTTTGCAATGTTTCAGGAATGAAGACTAAAACTAAAACTAAGAGAGTGTCTCTGAGAACGCTTCTCACCTCTGCCCGGAGACCCATATGGAGATTTCCCCATGGACATTCTTTTTTCCTTGAGGACGCTGAATATAGGTAAGTACTAAGTGTTGCCATTTGCTTGTCAAGAAAATATTCTCCTGTGATTCCGCCTGTGCTAGTGAAATAGCTTTCATGTCATCATTTGAGTCCACGCACACACTGCAGAAAAAAGTTACAGATCAAAAACATGTCAATTCTGACCTTAATGGTTAACACATACGCTGCAATTGTCATGCTTAATATGTGAGACTAAAAGTGACTTCTGTCTTCAAACAAACCAACTGAGGAAGTCAGTATGACTTTTACATCACATTTGCTTCCTCAGTTTATAATCTAAAATGGATTCACTGATGTTAATAACTTGGGCAATAATTTCTATAAATCAGTTTGCAAAGGCAGTTTCTACATATACTCATTGTCTAGTTTAGAAATTATAATGTAATATTTGGTTCACCAAGAAACGAATACATACTGTAATAAATGTGTAAATGGCAGAATGTATTGGATGCTAACTTTCTTTACAAGATTACTAGAGGTTTAGGGAGAAAATGAACGCAGAAAACACCTAGTTATAACATCTATAAAACAGAAAGTCTAAATTACATGCAGATTTCAATTTTGACTTTTAGAAAGATAATGTGCAATTTACATGAAACTAGTAAACTGCTGTGTCCTGTTTGAGCTCACTGAGAAGCTGGCTCTGGAAGCAGGACAGACACCACATCCCTATTTCAAACCTAAGCATGTGTGTCTCAAAGTGTCTTCTAAGGTTCTTGTCCAGGGACAGGCTGGCCCCTTATCCCTGTGACAGGGAAAAAGGAAAACAAGAAAACAGCACAAGAATAAAACCATTGTGCCCTTAAAAGCACAGGAAAGAGTACTGTTTGAGAACAGCTAAACAGAGAAGCACTGCCCAACAGATGTCACTACCTTACTGTAGGCATAGAAGGGTTGCACTGGTATAGGAAACTGGAGCTCATCCGTGCAGAGAGTCCTCTCTCTGCCTACAAGGCACACGACCAAGAATGCCAGTATGACTGTTTTCAGCAAGACTTCTCCAGTCATTTCTGCTGGATGTCTAGGAACCTGATTTGGCATGTTTTGCTATCTGTGTACTGCTGGATAGAATCCACATGCTGTCTGATAATTGTTTTTTTTAATTTTTTTTCCGTAATGATCTTGAATAACACATTATTCTTATAAATATTATTTGATAATTTATTAAATAAATTCTTTAAACACATGATATATTTGCTGAGAGTTGAGAATAATCAATACCGAAAGATGAAAGTGCCACTGTGGGGATCAGCCCACACTTGGATCATCAACGCTTTGGATCCCAGTGAAATCAAATGAATACAGCCATCTTCTATGAGTCTGTCACCAGGATTGATGGATGCTGTAACTTTTGGTCTGTCACCTTCTGTGAGAAAAATGTCAGAATCGTCAATAAAATAGTTCATAAAAACTCTATGGAAAAGTAAATTTTAAAGAATACAATGTGTGTTGGTTTGTTTACCCCAAATGCCTAAACCTGTTTCAAGCAACGGTATTTTCAAAGGTTAAATGTTAACCTCAAAAGAACATGGTGAGTTAAAAACAAAAGACAAAAACAAACAAACAAACAAACAAAACCCCAGTGTTTTAAAAGTTGTTAAATGCTTTAAAATACAGTAACTGAGGGCAGTTGTGGGTAGGGCTGCTGAAGGACTGTCATCAGCCACACTCTACACCAAGTTTCTGCTTTTGTTGGATTGGGCCACTATAACACAACTGACCATGGCCTAGGGAGCACATGCCATCAACAAATGCCCTGCACTAACAAAATTGTTAGAAAGGTGATCTATAATATTAAAACTCTTCCTAGAAAAGCTGCAGTGTTTGAATGGTCATTATTTAGGGTGGTGAATGACCTTGAAATAAAAGTGCTAAATGATGCCAAAATCCTGAATCATAGTTTGTATCCAGCTGGGAAAAAAATGTTTATAGGCTTTGGACTAGCTGGTTATCCCTCCCAGTACCATCTTCCTTCTTAAATCTTGAGTTGCCTGTATGTTCCAGTTATCTGCCCCAGCAATGGCAGGTGGAAAATGTTTGATGATCTATTTGTTACTACGAGGTGACTTAATGTTAAACTAAGCTAAGATGTACTAAAATACACAGTGCATGTCCAAAGGCTCAAAGTTTTAAAGAAGAGGAACATTATCAGTTATTAGATTATAAAAAATATTAGCCACCATGTTCAACAGGTTAAAAAAAAATACACAACCAATTTTTTAAGACGATTTCCTCTAGCTTCTGTATGCCCTAAGAAATTGCTGAAAACTTAAAAAAAGAAGAGAACAAAAACAAGATGCAATTTCAATGCAGCTTAACAGCAGTTCTTCAGTTATGGATGAACTCCGTTCTAACTTTGGACTGTTGCATATAAGTAATCAGGAACAGTAACTAGAAGGGGCCACTGATATAACACAAAAGGAGGACTTGAAATAAAACGGCTATAGGGTTTTATTTATTCCTTTCTAGTATCAGAGGCCACACTAACACAGTAATGGGACTGCTAACTTCAGTAGCTGTTGCAGTAATAGAGTATCCCCACTTCCCTATCTAAAGTTTAGAGACAATGGAGATTTCAAGGCTGTCTGAAAACTAGGTAATTCCGTAGTGAAGTAGGACCTTTAAGGTGAAGAATATTGAAAGTATACATTAAAATACTGCCCCATATGCTTAAAGCTCAGGCAAACAGCTATTTGAAGACTCTTAGTGTACAGATAAGACCCTACCATCATACCTGCTCCTTCAAAACTGCTGTCTTCTAGAACTGATGGTTTGTTTCTTTTCTTCACTTTCTTTCCTCTTTCTACAGCACTCTCAGATTCATGGATATATTCCACATTAAACCACAGAGAAACACTAAATCCTTCTGACAGGTGTGGCCAGCAGTTCTGCCCCAGCAATGGCAGGTGTATAGGAGCTATGTGCCAAGAGGAAAGCAGCCTACAGGGAAAACTCTCTCTGTTGGCCTCTTTCTTGCCTCGGGGAATCCGAGCTCTTCTCAATAAGCCTAAGGCTTTACTGTTAAGAATCCCAGGAGGCTTTTGTGATGAGACACCATTGCTTGAACTTGGGGTATGCAGCAAAGGGAAGGTCAGATATTGTGAAGGGCTCATAGTAAAATCACTTTCAACAATTTTCCGAATACCAAGGAGAAGAATTTCCTAGACAAAAAGAAAAACAAGTAGAAGTTTACAGTCTTATAACCCAGATACACAACAATCTAAAACTTCAGGTTATAAGAAAAACTATAAACATACCTATGTACAATAGATTTAATTCTTATGCAATCTCTTGATAAATTTGGTTTGAATTTTGGTATTTATGTTATAAATCTATTATTTATGAGTAGCTTTTAAGTAGTATAAGGGAAATACAATAATTATAAGAGGAATTATTTCTATAAAACAAGGTTATTACTTCCTGCGGTATTTCTCTCAAAACTATTTTAAGATTTATTTTTGCTTTTATTAGTGTGCACATGTGAGTGTGTGCCTACCTGCCTGCCTGCCTGCCTGCCTGCACAGGTGCCTGAAAAGGCCAGAAAATAAGATCAGATGCCTTGGAGCTGGAGTTACAGGTGTTTGTAAGCTGCTCTGCATGGGGACTGGGATCTGAACTCTGGTCTGCATGACTGAGCTGCAAGTACTCTAACCACTGAGACATCTTTCCAGTCCCATAGCTCAATTTTTTTTTTTCCTGTATCGTTCCGCCTGGGAACTCAAATATTTTTAAATGACAAATACAACCTTAAAAATTCTCCAGATTCTGAAATAAAATATTATACAATGATCCACTAAATTTGAATGTTCACATTCAATTAACAATAATAATGTTATTATAGTTATATGACTGACGACGACTACGATGACGATGACGACGACGATGATGACAATAACAACTATTATTATTTCACACTTTCCCCCCTGGTCAAGGAAAATTTCTTTCATTTGACTTTGGTGAACTGAAGTAAAATTTTAAAGTTTTACTCATCATAATTATAAGTTTTTTGTGGTTCGCAGAGCTTCCATGGGCCTGGAGACTGAAGTGGGCGGTGAGGTAGGCAGGGAAGTGGACAGAGCTCTTGCTCACCCTGCTTCACATAGCCTCAATGTTTTGTGATTAATTTGCAGATTCTTCCAGTCAAGACTACACTAAAAAAGTGGGCTCCCTGCTAAGAGCCATTAAGCTATAGCAATGGGAAGTAGAATACTCAACTAAAGAACAGATAATGATTCTTTAGAAAAAGGAAAAATCTGGGATGATTGTTGTGGTTCATAATTAAATTTTCTTTAGTAATTAAAATCACAGCATTTCTCAAGCACAAAGGTTGGAGTTGTCATAGGGCTAAAGGCTAGTCCAAATCAAAGTAAAATGGTTACGATACATACAACAAAATATGTCAAACATAAAACATGGTACTGACTAAATAGTAATTACAATAGAAAGAGTTGATGTTTACAAATTAGTGAAAATACATCATATTAAGGAATTAGTGAAAATATAAAATTTCTAGCATATTTACTGTACAAGGAGATTTCTCCAGAAATATTCTCAAAAGAAGGGTTAAGTCTTCTGAACACGTCCTTGAACTCATCAAAGATACCAAGAGATCCACCAATACCCTCTGGCATGCTACATTTTAAGAAGAAGAAAAAAATTAAAGGAAGATAATAATTAAATTTCATGGATAGAAGAAAAACTATAGTCATGTATTGAATGATTATAAACAATCAAGTTAGTAATCATAAAAATTGCTGAAAAAGTAGCAAATAACTAAAGGCAAATGGACTAACATTAATAAAACAGAAATGGTTTAGATTATAGCTACTACATCTTCCATGGAAATTAAATGACAGATACAAAACAGCAAGGATTAAATAAATATCACAAGCTGTTTTGTTTGATTATTTTCTTATATCTACTAAAGTTTAGCATAAAATATAAGCAATGGCACACTAATTCATAAAAATTCTTTAAAGTGATCATTATTACTTATAGATCATTTTCAGTGTTTCAAGAATATTATACATGTATGCTTCAACTGCTCCTCACTCCAAAACAGAAAACGTAAATCATTCTCTCCAGTTCAGACATGACAAAAACAACACTGCTGTAAAACCTGAGGGAGTTTTAAGGCTAGAAACCCCTTTTAAGTAACCTATTTCATAAAGGCAATGAGCAGACAGGATAGTGTAAGACAAAGTGTTTCTGAGAGCACAGCTTACAAGGAGACTATAAGCTGGCATGGACTTCACACTGCAGAGAATTAATGCAAGTCCCTTAAAGGTTTTTGAATAAAAAAATAGCACAACCAAAATGTGCTTAGATTTTTTTTTTAAAATTCAAAATTGACAGGTTTCCGTGTGAATGTGCAAATGGACATACACAAATAATAATTTTAAAAAGAAAATAGAAAATAATCCAACAAAAGGACCTATAAAACAGGTGTGGTGGTTTCTGTGCGAATGGCCCTGGTAGAGTCATATGTTAGGTGGAACTGTTTGAGAAGGACTAGGAGGTGTCACCTTTTTGGAAGAGGCATGTCACTGGGAGTGGGCTTCGAGATTTCAATATACCATTGAAATCTGGTTATCCCATTGATATCCCAGTTTTATCTCTCTCTCTCTCTCTCTCTCTCTCTCTCTCTCTCTCTCTCTCTTCCCCTCTCTCCCTCCCTCCCTCCCTCTCTCTCTTGCCTCCTGCTTATGGATCACATGTAAGCTCTTAGCTACTGCCCCAGGGCTATGCCTGCCTGCCTACTGCCATGCTCCCTGACATGATAGCTATGGTTTCACCCTTAGAAACTGTAAGCCCCCATTAAACGCTTTCTTCTATAAATTGCCTTGGTCATGGTGTTTTGTCGCAGCAATAGAAAAGTAACTAAGACATTGGGCAGCTGCCTTAATTTTAAAAATGAATAAAATGTTGGGATACAATTGCTTTAAAATTTTTGACAAGCGTGTTTCTTTATTAATTTTATGTATACAGGTATTTTGTATGCATGTACATCTGCATAGTAGAAGATGACATCAGACAGTTGTGAGCTGCCATGTGGTTGCTGGAAATTGAACTCAAGACCTTCAGAAAAGAAGTGAGTGCTCTTAACCACCGAGCTCTCTCTCTAGCCCCAATAGAATAGAACTGTCCAAGTCTCTCTAAATGTAGCACAGAAGAAGTACATGACATAAGATATACGGTAGGATCAACCTTCAAAGCCCAATATTACAACTCATATGCAAGAAAACAAAGAGCAGAGACTATGGAGAGAAGAAAATAATTTTTAGAAATAATAAACCTTTGTGATCATAGGTCAATCGTCCCTGGGTTTGACATAAAAGGCATTGCAACAAAAGCAAGGAAATATGACAATTAATTGTAATGAACCCTGGAAGGGAAGGGCTCTTTAGGAAGAAGGAAAGGTCATTAGGTAATGCCTTAGGGAAACTGAATATGTTCAGGGTGTTAGATAGTCATAGTGTGTTAACAGAGGTTTGTGAACTTTAACATGTCATACCAGTGTTAAATATTCGTAATGAAAACCTGGCGTGAAAGAGTATAACACGTACAATACACTCACGCATTAAGTGAGTAATGGAGGGGCCTTCTCCTTACGGCGTACTCGCAATTCATAACCGTACAGAGTCAGAAGCACAAAAGCACTGCTTAGCAAACATGGCAGTCCTACCCTTTTCATGCATGATCACCAACAGATGCTAAAAGCCGAGGGCTAAAATATGAGAAAAGGGATATTTACATACTTTCAAGTTGCTACCCATAAGCTACTTGCAAATTAGAATAGAGAAAAACCTGTAGACCATCTTCATCTGAACTGATTAAAATTAACATCCCTAAGAACAAGACATAGCCATCACAAAAGCTTTGATATGGTGTCTTCTAGGGGACTTAACACTAATATTGGGTATTCCTGACAAAAACATGTAACTTTAAATTAACTTGGAGGAAGGAAGCATCACACAAATCCAAATTAACATTTCACATATACTAGTCTTAACCCTCAACTATAATTTCGATCTACTGTGGGCAGCAATCACATTCACTTTCATCACAAACTTCTCAAATGCCTGAGAAAAGCCTAAGAACAGGAGAGAATACCACATAAAGCAGCAGTGTAGTGTTTAGAGCAGGCTACTGTCCTCACAAAGCTACTGAACACTTACTGCAGGCCTTGGAATCAACGTTCTGTCCCTCCACTCAATATATTTCACTGAGTGAGCTTGAGGAACAGATAAGACAACCCACATAAAAACAATTTGGAAACCACGGGACAGTGTGCTAGTGGAAGACGCAATCATTAATTCTTCACACAACAGCACAATAATTACAAAGTTATTTCCTTAAACCAGATTCAACTCACCTTGGAAATCAGAGTTGGTTTGTGTCAAGATATTCAAGAACCCTCCTAGAAGGATTTTCACAGTTCCCTGAAGGTTAAAGAGTGAAACATAAAAAACTAAAACATTTGACTTCATATAAGCATACTATAACTGCAGTGTCATAATAAAGTATTCCATAAGAGCCTATGTGTGCACATGTGCACATGTGTGTGTTTGTTGGGGCGTGGGGGAGAGGGAGAGAGGGAGAGAGTGTGTTTAAATAACTGAAAGAATACTGTTGTAGGATTAAATACAAGTTTTAAGATCTGTTCTCAGGATACATTACTGTTTAGCTAATGACAATATTAATGCTACTTATTAAGAAATATAGGATTATGTGACTTAGAAAATCACTGGACAGTGACAACACACTGAAGGCATAACATTACTTACTATTGAAAGAGAAGTAATCATCCCAAAAACTTTTCATACAAAGTTGAGTTAAACATAAGGAGATGAATAATTGAAGCATGAGTGTGACAAGTACCAATTCAACTTCCTACATTGTTTACCTGCTGCATGAGCAAAGAAATGTTCTTTTCCTTCTGCCTAGCAATTTTCAGAAAGCTCTCAAACACATGAGCAAGCACATCAAGTTTAGCTTTGCTAGCAGAAAGCAAATTTAATCCCAGCATGCAAATCTCGGGGTATATTAATTCCCCATGAGTGAGGTTTTCGAGTAAGTTGTTCGGAACAATCAATCCACTGAAACCTTCTGCTTCAGGTTTTAATTCTACTCCTGAAAAAGGAAAGAAAAAGAATGTTTTTATTCCCCAATATGAATATTTCAACCCTAACTCATCGCTTAGAATATTCAAAGAAAACAGTCCTACTTCTATGAAGATGCTCACAAAGCCTTCCCTTGCAACATTACTGCTGATTAAGGCTTGAACAATGAAGTCTTATGGAGAGTTTAATTTTGGAAGTCATTTTGCTCTTCAATGAAACCAAAAATATGACCAACAGAAATTTTCATAAACATGTGATACAAATTTAACATTCTTTTGATGCAACTGGAAAATCTTATCTCAAATTTCTTACCCCAAAATATCTAAATCATAATGAAGTTTATTTTATCTGCCCTTATTTTGATCAGTTGAAATCTAAACATTGTCTGCTTTATGTCTGACTGACTGACCTTAAATGACCTGCTGTCCTCTTTGAAAGACGTTCATACAAGGAGGAAAGTGCTTGCTGCACAAGCATGAGAACCCAAGTTCAGATTCTTAGCACCCACACAAAAAGCTGGGCTCTTGTGCCAAGAATCAGTAAAACCAAGCCTAGGGCAAGTGACTCCCTGGAGCTCACTGGACAGCCAGCTTAACAGAATCAGCAAGCTCCAGGTTCAATAGAGACTCTGTCTCAAAAACTAAGATCTATGAGACAGGTGAGATGACTCAGTGGGTAATGGTGCTCATCGTGCAAGCCTTGGCTACAACCTGAATTTGGACCCTGGAGCCCATGTATAATGGAAGGAGAGAACTGACTTCACAAAGTTGTTCTTTGACCAAACATCCACCATTGCACAATGTATTTGTCATCCATATTATGTATATTCACACAAAAATAATAATAAATAAACTAAAACTTAAAAAGTAAGGTGAAAAGCCTGGCACAGTGGCACATGCTTCTAGTCCCAGAATTGGGGAGGCAGAATAGCTGGATCTCTGTGGGTTGGAGGCCAGCTTGGTCTACATAGTGAGTTCCAGAGCTACAAGGTGAGACTTTGTCTCCAAAACAAAACAAACAAAAACAAAGCACACAAAGGAAATCTGCCTTTGTAGATTATACCTAGGTTATGATAAAACTACCATTAAACCAATTTTTTTTTTCAAAAAGCATAGGCATCTTTCAACTCTAAAAACAGTGATTATTCCCATTCCCCTCCACACAAAAGAAAAAATCAAATTCTAACAAGAATAAACTACTGCAAACTTTAACAGTGCTGGGAAAGTCCAAAGGCCAGTATCTGAAAAGATAGAGCCTTCACAAAAATCTTGTGGCTCAAATAATCTGTCTGAGTTAGGGTTTCTATAAAATATCACTATAAAAAGCAACTTGGGAAGGAAAGGGTCATTTTATCTCCATCAATGAGGAAGTCAAGGCCAGAACTCAAAGGCAGGAACCTGAAAGCAGGAACTGAAGCAGAAGCCATAGAGGAGTGCTGCTTACTGGCTTGTTCCCCACAATTTCTATAGCCTGTTTTCTTATATATCCCAGGACTTACCTGCCCAAGAGCAGCACCCACAGTGAGCTGACCCCCACACCCACATCACCAAATATGAAAATGTACCACAGGCTTGCCCACAGGCCAATCTGATGGAAGCATTTTCTCAACTGAGGTTCCCTCTTCCCAAATGAAAGCTATGTCAAGTTGACATAAAACAAGCAAGCAGACTATCATTTACATTCTATCCAGCCTGCATAGCCAGCACAAAGGATCACATGCAACATAATTCCATCCTAAGAACTGGCTAGGTTACAGAAAATGACAAAGGAATGCATCACCCATGGAATGCCACTAACGGTGGGATTTCAATGTACATATCACCTCTTCAATAAGAGTTTCCCTGACCAGCCATTGACTGGTAGGCACACATCACCTGCTTTCCCTTGTAGCATCTACTTCTGGGTATCTCCTTTCTTGCTTGCTGGAATGCATATAAAAGAAAAACTTTCTCCTTCATCCTTATTCTTGGGCATCTACTTGTCTTAGACAAGGGTTTTGTTTGTTTGTTTGTTTGTCCGTTGTTTCTGGTTTTTTCTCCTTACAGTGCAAGGTATCAATCATACCTCGGGCTTTAGGCTATCGCCCTAGTCTTGATCTCACTGTCGCCATTACATACCAATTGGCCTATTTGTTGTGATGACAAAACAAAATGATAACATAATGCCTTTTTGAAACTGTAAGGCCACAATATATGGGCAAGATGAACCATTTTTGCTAATTTAGTTTGAATGGCAATCCAATCACAAGCATCAGAGACATCTTACCATCATCTTGGGTGTCACCATCCTCGGGATTGCTTTCACTATCTGCCTCATAACCTTCTTCCTCACCCAGAGGTTTCAAACTACAACACTGAGAATCCTCGGTTTCTTCTGAGAAATCTCCAAGCTGGGATAACAATTCTTCCTCAGAGGGATGACTCTATAAGACCAATGCGATTCAAAGGCAACATTGCAGCATTGACTCATTTTTTCAGTTAGCAGAATACGTATCACCCAAAAGTCACTTTAAGAATGGTCTCAGTATTTTATTCAAAAGGAAAAAAAAATCTTAGTTGCCAGTAGTCACTGAAAAATATAAACTTGACTAAGCAAACTTTCCCAAACTCTGTCAGATAACTCAGGTCAAAAGGCTGTAGCAGAAAAAAAAAATGGCCACTTTCATTTCTCTGAAAAATAAGTCTACTCAGGAACTTTCATTCTAGGTATACAACAAAAGAATGACTGAAAATCATAACCAGGCAGTATTATATTATACAGAAATTAATCCTAATAATATATATTATCTTCATATATTATTGATAGGAATATTTTCCCAAAAGCATTTTTAAATTAAATGCTTCATAAACTAGATAATTGAAAAAGGTATAGCAATTTTCCAAGTGAAATAAAAATGTCTTATTTATTATTGTCAACATATAAGCATATCAGAAAGTGGAGTTGCAGCATCAACTTCCTAGCTAACATCTGTAGCAAGACCTTTTGTTTTCCTTTAAAAACTGCTACTGACACATTTACCTTAGGATATATTTGAGTTTTAAAAGGCTCAGGTTGCTTTACCACTGCAATAGCAATAAAAGGTAACATAAAGTAGATGATTTAATTTGTGATAGTCTGCCATTTGATTCAACAACAAATAGAAAAATATTTGAATAAGATTTAAAGTTATAGGAAACAATAACAGACTACTATGGCAAAATACAATCAAATACCAAATACATTACTAGACCAAAAGGTTAAAAAGGAAGTTATATAGAGAAGAAAATTAACAATAGTTAACCCAAAGTAAAAGAAGCATAACAGGAAAGTTTTCAGGGAAACTTAAGTTTCAAGGAAATGAGTTTCAAGGGAAAAAAATTTAAAATAGCTACTTTAGGAAAAAATGTTAACAGAACTCAAAATTTCCTAATGCTGCCTTTTATATGAGTGTTAGTCATTTTTGTTGAGCAATTTAAAATTAAAGTCAGTAGAGAATTCTGGAAATATTAGCTGTACTAATACAGGACCAGACAAGACACCTAAATAACACTATTTCTGAGTCATCATCTGATAGATTATCAGCTGCTACAAACCAGGATTTCCTTTAAAATACTTCAATAAAGAAAAGCATATCGAAGGGATAGAGGGCAGGGGAGTGTTGATACTGAGGAGTCAACTGGCTGGTGGGGAGGGGGTTGGCTGGCACGGGGTGGGTTGGCTGGTACGGGGGTGGGTTGGCTGGTGGGGAGGGGTTTGGCTGGCACGGGGTGGGTTGGCTGGTGGGGAGGGGGTTGGCTGGCACGGGGTGGGTTGGCTGGTGGGGAGGGGGTTGGCTGGTACGGGGTGGGTTGGCTGGTACGGGGGTTGGCTGGCACAGGGGGTTGGCTGGCACAGGGGGGAGCGTCACATTGTTCAGATTTGAAATTTTCTAAACTGAAATGTTTTAGGAACAAAAGATTATCAGTAAGATTATCAAACCTTAATATATCTTGTCTTATTGGGAACAATTATCAAAAATTTTGCAGGTTAGATTAACTGCTTAACTGCTTTTCTTTGAAGCAGGACAATCGATGAAATATTTACTATTACTTCCAGATGATGGAGAAATGAACCAACCAAGGAACTTACCTAACCAAAATTCATGTTCCTGTAGTTTAAATCAATGTCCTGGTCCCACCCCACATGCTGCAGTTTCTGCTAATCATACCTAAGAACACAACACATGGATTCATACCTTTTCAGTCACAGTATCACCAGGATCCAAATCTGCTGAATGATTCCCCAGGGCTACTCGAAGCAGGGCATCAAATAAAGGCTTTGCTAATTCTGTTTCTGCCACCTTTGACTGGGAAAGGTGTTCCCTCAGTTCACACAATATATTTTCCACAGAGAAGCTCTAAGGTAAAATGAAAGACTAAGAATATCAATAACATACTTATAAAAAGTCACAGAAAGAATTACAGCAAGCAGGAAAAAATCCATTTCTTCGTAATTGATATGAAGGTAAACTGACTGAAAAAAAAAATGAGTTCCTATTCAAATAATGTAATGTTAAAATTTTATTTATTGTTTATTTATAAATATACTGGGTTTTAATCATAAAAAAAAAATCTACTCTTAGTCAGGTGGTAGTAGCACAGGCCTTTAATCCCAGCACGCAGGAGGCAGAGGCAGGTGGTAGTAGCACAGGCCTTTAACCCTAGCACGCAGGAGGCAGAGGCAGGTGGATCTCTGAATTCAGGCCATCCTGGTCTACAGAGCAAGTTCCAGAACAGCCAGCACTACACAGAGAAACCCTGTCTTGAAAAAACATAAATCCACTTTTTGGAGTTGGGGGCCATGGCTCGGTAGGTAAGAGTCCTTGCAGAGAACCCAATCTCCATTTCCAACACCTATATGGCAGCCCACAATTGTCTGTAACTCCAGTTCCATGGAATCCAATGTCCTCCCTTCGGACCTCCCCAGGCACTTTGCACACATAGTGTACAGACGTATATTCAGGCAAAATCTCATACATATAAAGTAAATACATCTTAAAACTTTTACAGAGTCGTTCTTTGAAACGTCAGAATTTTAATTATCTCTAGAGTTTACAAATCCCTTATTCTTAAAGATTCTCTAAGATTCTAAGAAGCAGTTCTAATTTTTTTTCCTTTTGCCTTCAGTTCTGCCCTTTGAAGGAAGTTATTATGCTTACCTAGCTCTCTACAACAGTGGGGGGAAAAAAACCTTACTTTTCTTTTAAGGAATTCCAAGTCTAAAATGTAAAACAAATAGGTACAGACAAAGCCATAAATAAAGGTCAGAAAATATGGGCAGAGTGCCCAACAGTAACACCAAGACTGTGAACTTCTAAACTCAAACAAAATAACCTGAAATACTCATTTAACACTGAATCACAAACTATCCTAAAGGGGCTTTTGCAGAAAATTAAACAGTAAGCTTCTTTAGAGTAGGAACTGAGTGTCCTCCATACTTGGTATTCTGCTAAGCACAAAAGGGCTTTCTAAAACCAAGTATGTGGCAAATGGGAGGGGAGGGCTGTGAGGCTCCTCCCCTCCCTGTGGATTTAGTAGGCAGGTAATGGTAGTAAGGGAAAACCGCCCCTGAGGCCCTAGCCCTCTCAGAATCTATAAGGAGTTAATGGGCACGGGGTAAGGGAAAGACATTTTCTCCTGTGATATAACCACTGGCAAGGGACTCTTGCTCTGGTAAATAATTCTTCATCCAGGATCTCACAAGAAACCCTGATAAAATGTAATGGGTTTTACACGCACACACAAACACACACATGCACACTCACATGCACCAAACAACAACAACAACTATGAAAATAGAAAGGGAACTAGCTGGAAGGGATGGGAGGAAGGAAGAGAAGGCAAGGAGAGGGACTGCATACAGAACACTGTCATCATGAGCTCCACTTTCATATATAATTAATACTTGAAATTAAAATATGTGGTAAAATAAATTGACAATGTTAAGTTAGGACACGTATATTATATGTTATATGTATATATAATACATAACACACATATGTTACATGAAATGGACTAAGTACAAAGTATCACCTGAGAAGGTAGCTCCAATTCCATCTTCTGTTGACTGGCTCTGGCACTATGAAGACAAATGGCCAGAAGAGACTCCAAAAGTCTTATGCTCTGGAGAGAGGTCTCACTTTCTTGATTCATAAATGCCTTTGCGTCCCCAGGAACAGATTCAGTAGCCAAAATCTGCTCTGAACTTGCTGGAAGCATATGCTGTGACTCTAATTCATTCACGCTGTCAGCACTCGTTTTAAGAAATCCCAGTTCTGGTGCTGTTGAAGAAGACGGATCTCCTTTCAAGGTCATCTCAGGTTGAGATGTTCTGATGAACTCCTGGTTTTCATTTACACTCACTTCTCCCTGCCTTCTTCTTTGATCCTCTGTATGACTTCTGAATAGTTTTTGGATTATCATAAATATTAATTCATGGCATACTTGGAAACCACCAAGCCTGTGAAATTGTTTCTGGAAGACTGAGTTCAACATATAGATCCAACGACACATGGACCAAATGTCTGCTGCGTGGTGCAAACATTCAGGAGAAGGTAAGACAACGTTCTCAAGAGACAAACATGGAAGCATGTGATTGAATGGCTCACTGGCAGTACTGTCATAGCCAGAAGTATCTTCTGACTCATTGGCAGACTCCCTATCAGAGTCTGCTTCTTTACTGACACATAGAAAAGCCACACAGAGGAAGAGGTTTATGGTGTTTATGTGAACATCCTGGTGAATGGTCTTCCATTTTCTTGGATCAGCTTCTCTGAGGCTGGCATAAAACTTCCTCAGACTGCAAGGAGAATCTGAAGAAGCTTGCGGTTTATGGAGAGAAGGACCCACACTCAAGGACGGCAACTCCTGCTGGATGTCTAACCCATCAACACCTGGAACTGTAGCAACTTTCTGTTGTTCCCCTAGGCTGACAATCAGAGTTTCAAATGCTTTTAGGGAATGACTTCGAATCCCATCTAAGTAATTTAATTCAATTATTTGGTTTACTCCATTACAACTTAAAAACAAATCTCTTATCACCCTGTGAGAGATAGGAAAAAAAAAGGTTTTTACACGACATAGTAAAACATTTATAAATAGGTACATATGCTATGTAAATGCCATTGCTGTGTGTGGTATATATACTAAACACTGCCTACTTTATTATTTGAGTAGTTCTAAGATACTGATCAAGATCTCAAGTTACTTTCTAATAGCACTTACATGCTCATATATAGCTCTGGCAGTATTTAAAAAGAGATATTTATATATAGCCCACATTAAAAGAAGCAACTCAAGAAGGAATTTTGTCTTCAAATAATAAATTTCATAGAAATTCTAAATATCCTACTTATTACCAAGAGAGCAGGCGTACATTTCCTTCACTTGCTGCCTTGGTTGTCCAACGCTTTGCTCTGGACTTCCTATTTCTCGTATACCTACACTCTATGACAGGAAAGAAGCAAGCCTCAGAGCTGAAAATCTCTGGAGGATATTCTCTCACGGGCAGCTTTAGCATCACATAAGCTCCCCTATGGTTCTCTTCTGAGTTGATCAAAGTTGATCATAGTCAACAGCACAGATATGAAAGATAAGCATAGCTTGGTAGAATCAATGTTAGTTTTAAAGTGGCTGTACTAAAATGAATCAAAGAGTACTACCATGCAGATACTAGTGACAGGTTATATTTTATGCTATTTTAGTATGACACATGCAATCATTTAACTAGCTAATCTACCTATTAAAAGCTTTACTTATACAATCATTTTAAAGTGCCCCAAACTTAACAATCACAAAGTTTGAAAAATTCACTGATAAAATACAATTTAAACTTTCTTTTTGCTTATCTGTATTTTCTACTTTGGGTAATAAATATAACCATGGCATTTAAGAAATTATCTCCTTAATGCCACTGACTCAAGAACTAAATATTTCATGTATGTGCAAATTTTACATGGTCATAAATACACAAATACTACTTTAAGCTTTACGTGTTACTCATAAAATATTACAAACTTTTTCCTGTTCTAACATGATCTTTATAAAAGTTTTAATGGTTTATAATATACTATCTACATTATTAATACAAAGCAATTTATTTGAACTGGCCTTTTCTGTTAGATACCTTCGTCTCACACATTTCTTTCCTTCAGAAATATAACCAAAAATTTATTTTTCCCCCCACTGAGAAGTTAAAAATCAATGTCTCTAGCATCTCTCCTCTAACTACCCATAGAAAAGCATATTTAAAAAAATGTTTAAAAAATGACATGGGAAGGGTGCTTCCTTTGTTGGCAAACTAAAGTCCTTGATAGCAATACAGTTACTACGACTCTACTGCAGGTGAGGCCCTGAAAGTTAGAAATTCAAATACAAACTTTTATCCCATGCTCAAAAGCACTCATTCAACCGTAAAACACATGCACACATACATTCAACCATAAAACACATGCACACATACATTCAACCGTAAAACACATGCACACAT
>JADRCH010000875.1:403174-449253 GCA_019843965.1 Rhynchomys soricoides
AACACATGCACACATACATTCAACCGTAAAACACATGCACACATACAAACCTGGATTTAAGTAGGACAGGCAGAGTTTTTAAATAAATCTGAAGCACTTCCTGAGGCAAATATTGTTTCAGTTGGCTACACATGTGAGCCTGAGCTGAAGTAATGCTTAGCTGTTGACAATGATGTACTAATTCAACTCCTCTTTGGAGCACAGGGTTAAAGATAAAATTATACAATTTCCACTGAACAACTACATTGCCTTTCTGGATTAAACTGCAAATGTGATTTGCAATCTGAATGTTATGTAATCTGTCTTCTTGAAAGACAAAGTTCTGATAAGCCTCTAATGCATCCCATTTCCACAACAAGTCTTCAGACCCGCTGCTTGGCAGGATCCCTTGAAATCTGTAAGAAGGACTGGGCAAGCCACAGGAAGGATCAGCACCACACAAGGTGCCTTGCAATGTCTCTCCTAACTTAGCCAGTTGGTCAGAGTCCACAGTACAGATGTTGCAAGCTGCTTTTTTAATTCTCGGTGATATCTCTGCTCCTCCTAACTGATCCAAAAGAAGTTTGCTAAGGACATTCAGTATATGCTGCTGAAAATTTTTCAGTGCTGGCAATTTAAAAGCATGGAGTAAAGGGACAATCACAGACTTAGGATCCATACAACAACAGATGCCAACACTTTGTACACCTGATAAGATCTGGATGCATGTGGTGCTCAGGGAAACCTGCTGTAGCAAGCGCAAGCACTGGTGAGCGCACACTGCGATGGAGCAGC
The DNA here is from genome assembly GCA_019843965.1 of Rhynchomys soricoides. NCBI lineage: Eukaryota > Metazoa > Chordata > Mammalia > Rodentia > Muridae > Rhynchomys > Rhynchomys soricoides. The sequence continues at coordinate 403,949 of JADRCH010000875.1, forward strand.
ACCGATCTGGATACTGCACATCTCCCTCTGCAGTCTCTTCAAAGGGGCTTTTAGAGAGCTGATTTTTAAAAGCTGAAACCAGGAGACCTGAGAGATCTCGGTGGTGCTGCATGAAGTGGGAATATTCACAACGCCGGTGCCTTTTCCTTGTGCACATGGAATGATGAAGTTGCTCTGATTTCACTTTTTTGACAGTACTCATTATTTTTATTACACTGTTTATCAGGGCTTTCAAATGTTCTGCAGCCTCTGAAGGAACACCATCCCTTGAAAGCAGCCATTCCATCTGAAGAACTGCTGTTTCAAAGAGATTAAATCCTTGGTGCTGGATAAATTCTTGAACTAAATCCATGGCTTGACTGAAGTAAAAGGGGTTTGAAGCTGCACTCTGAAGACAAGAGATGAGGAGCTTTAGAACTCCTTCCAGAAGCTCAGGTAGAAGAAGAGCTCTATGCTGATACTTGGGAAACACAAAGCCCTCCTGGACCTCCTGTAGTGTTTTCTTTTGTCTTGGTGAGAAAGGGTCAGGCTGCTTTTCCAAGCAAGCCCTAATTTTTAAAGCGGCCCTAAGCAATTCAGTCAAATTTTTCCTAAGACTTTCTGGCATTGCCTCTGCAGTGCTAACGTCTACTGACATAAGATGCAGCACAGTTCGAAAGAGCATCCGTTGAACCAAAGCTACCGGCTCTTCTGTCCAACCTGCAGAAACCAGTTGTCTCTCCACAGTGTCACTCTGGTTACAGCAGTCCCCAAAGCCTGCTAGGAACTCAGTCAGTGTGGGTACTATACTGAGTGCTAGGGAAGAATTATGATTCAAAGCAATGTCAAACTTACAAACTTTTTCCAATAGAGATAACAAAACATGACATAAGTCAAAAGGAGAGTTATTCATGTTACTGAGAATAGACAAGGCAGCTGGCTCACTTAATATGTCACCATTTGAATCCTGTCCCCGAATGACTTCTCTGGAGTTTTCCAAAGACATGGTGTCAGAAAGGACTTGTTCTTTGGTTGCAGAGGGGTCAAGTTTGGCTACAAGGTGGTCTTCCTTAGGAGCCTGCATCAGGAGCCGTGGCAGCGCGTGGAGCCTCCTGTGTTTACTCACAACTGTACTTTTCTCATCTGAGTTGCCTTCAGAGTCAGAGGTGGAGAGCTGTGTCTTTCTTGCATCTCGTACAGAATAGCGATGGGTACTTTTACGCTGTTGCCTGATTTTTCGAAAAAGATTTACTTTTGCAGAAACCTGACCAGATGGAGCACTTCCTTCTAAATATAATTTTCCCTGAGTTGATTTTTGCAAACTTGAGTTCTTTTCTTTGGTCAGGATTATATCAGATGACAATGGCAGGTTAAAATCTAATGAAATCAAGAAAGAAGATTTAGATTAGTAACTGTTAAACTCAACACACAGAGGCAATGACTCACAACCCACATAAGTCTGGCCTAGCATGATCTTCCTGCAAGACTGCTTTCCCTAGTTGCATCTCTGGGTCACTTCTGCCACTCTTATCCTTGTAACTCTCAACACTGGGTGGCACTGGTTCAGGAGATACAAACTGGCTTGAGAATAGCAAGGAAAAGAATTAGGAAAGTAGACCTAAGTTGAACCTACATATTGCATTCTGATTTCAACCTAAGTTGAGCCTGCATACTGCATTCTGATTTCAACCTAAGTTGAGCCTGCATACTGCATTCTGATTTCAACCTAAGTTGAGCCTGCATACTGCACTCTGATTTCAAAATATGGGGCTCTGAATTATCCAGCTGCTGTGCTCACCATTTAGAAACCTTCAATGATGGTAGAATTAAGACACAGAGTAGTTTAGAGTGTCTCGGAACTTCAATATTCACCCATATGAATTCAAAATCACCCGGTATACAGCAAGTATTCAAGAGTAGGATTAACAGCAGGTTACATGCCACCCAGACTTGAGAGCTAAAGGACAAGTGTAGGCTGAAGTGACTGAAAGATGTGACCAGAAAAACAGCCTTTCAGGGAAATCATGCCAGGCCAGACTGTAAGAGTTATTTCTATAGGGTCTTGTTCCCTGATTAGCCAGGATAGAGAGTACAGCAATCCATCCTAAGTCCTCAGAGCTTGGGGCACTATTCAGTGATCATTCTTAAAGAAAGGATCTAATTAAATGCATCTTTCTCTTTGCAGTAATCTGTATTACAGTCTATACAAAATGGAGTTATAATATACAAAACAGGAATAAATAGAATTAATATAAGTTAATAGAACCTTATGCTTTATTTAAGAGAGGGGGGAAAAAGCAGCTAAGAGTAGATAAGAACAAATGTTAAAAGGGACCAATTCCACCAAAATATAACATGCCAGCAATGAAAACAACTTCCCTAAAATGGCATAAATCAAGTGTCTTAAGTGGTTAAAAAATTTTAATTTTGCAAATTCAAAAAGAAAAGAAAAAAAAGCAAGAGTTACTGGATCAATAAATAATCAGGAAAACATATTAGAAGTCCTTAAAGATCTTCCTTAAAAGAGCTCTATGCCTTGATTCATAAAATTGGAAATAGTTCTAACTGAAGACCCAGCTATACAACTCCTGGGCATGTACCCAGAAGATGGTCCACCATCCCACAAAGACTCCACTTTATTCAAGGACTCCAGCTTTATTCATAATAGCCAGATACTGGAAACCACCCAAATGTCCCTCAACAGAAGAACAGATACAGAAAATGTGGTACATTTACATAATGGAATACTACTCAGCTATTAAAAAATGAGAACATCATGAATTTTGTAGGCAACTAGATGGGACTAGAAAATATCATACTGAATGAGGTAACCCAGACCCAAAAGGACATACATGGTATGTATACACTGATAAGTGGATATTAGTCAAAAAGTTCAGAATATCCAGATATAATTCCCAGACCATATAAAGCTTAACAAGAAGGAAGACCCAAGTGTGGATGCTTCAATCCCACAGGAGACAGAGGGAAGGAGGGAGGGACCTGGGTGGGAGAGGGGAGAGGGAGGGGGAAAGGGGGGCAGAATAAGGTATGGGGGGAAGACAGAGAGAAGCCAAGAGGGCCAGGAGAATGAATAGAAATATGGAGCAATGTAGGGTGGGGGATGGGGGAACCTCTAGAAAGTCCCAGACACCAGGGATATGAGAGTCTCCCAGGACCCAATGGGGATGACCTTAGCTGAAATCTCCAAAAGTGGGGAGAATGGAACCTGAAGAGACCACCTCCAGTAGACAGACATGGGCCCGAGTTGAGAGATGGGGCCACTCACCCATCTTAAAATTTTTGACCCATAATTGTTCCTGACTAAAGGAAGTACAGGGACAGAAATGGAGCAGAAACTGAAGGAAAGGCCATCCAGATACCACCCCAACTTAGAATCCATTCCATGCTCAGACACCAAACCCTGACACTATTGCTGATGACATGTTGTACTTGCAGACAGGAGCTTGGCATGGCTGTCATCTAAAAGGCTCTGCCAGCACCTTACTAAGTCAGATGCAGATACTTACAGTCAACCACTGGGCTGAGCTCAGGGACCCCTATGGAAGAGTTAGGGGAAGGACTGAAGGAGCTGAACGGGATTACAACCCCATAGGAAGGTCAACAGTATCAAGTAACCAGACCCCTCAGAGCTCCCAGGGACTAAGCCACCAACCAAAGAGCATCCATGGGCTGGTCTGTATGACTGCCTTGTCTGTCCGCAATGGAAGGGGATGCACTTGGTCCTGTGGAGGTTTGATGCCCCAGAGAAAGCGGATGCTAGACCAGTGAGATGGGATTGTATGGGGGGGGTAGGGGGGTGAGGGGGGTGGGGGGGGGGGGGGGTGAGGAGGGTGGGGGGAGCACCCTCTTAGAGGTGAAGGGGAGTGGAGATAGGTTGGGGGGCTTGTGAAGGGGGGACCGTAAAGGGAGATAACATTTGAAATGTAAATAAATGAAATAATTAATAAAAAAGAGCTCTGTCAGATATGCATTAAAGTATAAGCAAGAAAAATATAACACAGGAAGACAATTTTTAGCCCAGGAAAGTCTGAATTTCAGGGGAAAACCAGGGATAAACCTGTTGATCTTTCCACAAAAATACTTAAAGGTTCATGTGCTTATACATACGTAGTTATCAAAATCAGAAATTAAAACTGAACAATGGTGGCAAATGCCTTTAATCCAAGCACTTATGAGGCAGAGGCAGGGAGATCTCTGAGTTCAAGGCCAGCCTGGTCTACAGAGCAAGTTCCAGGACAGCCAGGGCTACACAGAGAAACCATGTATGCATCAAAAAACCAAAACCAAAACTAAAACCAAAACCAAACAAAACACCCCAAATTAAAATTACCTATTGACCTCATAATTCTATTTAGCCTTGAAACAATGTATGACTTCAAATTTATCCTTCAAAAGCAAAATTAGAAAAACTGAACTAAAGAAAATACTGTAGATGCCACTTTTAGAGCACTGGTGACAGCAGTCTTTAAGCAAAGAGCTATAATTGTTTCTTCAAAGTCTTCACCACCCGTGTTCCTAATACTATTGCATATCTAGTAACTTCTTTCAATAAGTATTCTGCTTCTTCATTTATTTTGCATCTGTCATTTGTATAAGCTTCTAAGAAGTACCATGATTTTTATATTACCAGAAGAAATAAAAATGTGCTTGCCTAATGAAGTTTTCATAATAGGCATATAATAAATCACTGCAGTATCTACTGCTCTGCATCTGAAGCTGCAGTAACTAATCAGGCAAAAGTAGCTTTGCAAATGAACTTCTTTTCCCAAAGGGGTTTGATAATGCAAGTGACCTATGAAAAGGGACATACCTGTAGCCTGCTGCTCCTGGACAGGGATCTTCCACACCAAGGGAAGGAGCGACAGAAGAAGAGTCAGGAGTTCTTCTCTGCATGTCAGGGCCTGTGTCAGAAACACAAGTCTTTCATGTTCTAAGGCCCCAAGACACACTAATTCCTAACATCCTATATTTAACCAAAAACAAAACTTTTCCTTAAAAACAAAAATAAAAAAAAAGGTTACATTTGAAAAGTGAGGATCAAATTAACCTATTTTAAGTCCAAGTCAAACTGTGGACACTTTTCAATTTATACGTGTTTCTAACCACAGAAGAATGTAAGATTATGTGATGGTATTTAGCACATTCTCACTAATACTTCAAGAAGAGCTGTTATTGACACCATGCACATTGCAAGAATTTCTCACCTATAAAAAAACAGACTTGTTAAGTAAAAATAAAAAATTAATGCCTATAAGCTATTAACTAATAACAAAGTTATTACAAAATGTAAGTCTTCATGTAGTTAAATATAAAAAAAAACAATTTTAAAAGAGAAAGCAACATTAATAGTACATATGAAAAGATTTGTCAGTGAAGATAATCAAATATATTGATTTCACATTCTATTATTCTTTTTAAAGTAAATGGTCCATGTTGGCAAAGGTATCTTTATTTGGACCATAAAATACATATACAGAGACAGAGCAATAGAAGGCATATAGTATCAGTTAATTCCCCAGTATTGAACTAAATTCTAGTATGGAGCTGGTATTCAGTTTAGGAGTCCAGAAAACAAGAACAACCATCGGAAGTGTTAAAGTAGGACTGCAAGTAGACAGCTACACATGGCACACCTGAGCCATGAGTGGCCCAGTACTTAAAGGCAGGTAAGCCAGGAGTTAGGCCTCCTCACACCATTCCCTGGGGAGGGCAGCAAGATGAGACAAGGTTTGCTAGACAGAACTGGGTAAACAGGAACAACCAATGTTAGTAGTAGGGTCATAATGACTACTAAATGACTCCACAACAAACAGACACAGAGGCACACGGGAAACTATGCAGTAGAACTGAAACGGCTCAAAGTTCATTCAACGACGTACACGTTTCTGGCTTAGGTAACGAGGCGCCAGTAACATTTCCACCAAGGAAGGAAATCTAACGGAGATACTAAGGCTAAAGATGACGAATTGACTTAAATGTCTCTAACTGTGTGTGTAATGCATGTGCTGTTAGGCTTAGTAGAAAATGCCTCTCCTGCTGAGCCATCTCACTGGCCCAGAAGCATTTCTTATACATATGCAACCTAAGACACTGATGTATCAAATGACATTATTATTATTATATTATATACAATTATTTAATTATAATTACATATAACATTATATATGATATATATTATATGTATATTATATACATTGTATACACATAGATAGATAGATAGATAGACAGACAGACAGACAGACATCTCACAACTCATTATTGAGGTAGCGCTCCCTGATATAATCTATCCACTTAAGCTATGAAAATCACTTGGGTAGATGCCTAGGACATGAGTGAGGGTTTTTAAAGAGCAAGCAGAATGATGAGAGAACTAATGACAATGGGACTCAGAGCCCCAAGAGTCTTCAAGGAAGTAAGGGTGGGCAGTGCTGACACCTGCAGTGCTGAAGGAAGCCTGTTGAGCAGATAGACAGACTGTTACAGAGATGTAAAGCCAGCGACACCTCAGAAGAGAGCAGTGAACAGAAGGGCAGGCAACAGGATGCAAGCTGGCCTTTCTGAGCTGTGTAAGATGGCTGGAAATCTTTAAGCAGCTGGAGGGAGCTGATAACATTCACATCACAGTTTTAATGGAGTGAAATGTAATTATGAGAATTGGAGGACCTATTTCAGCAGACTGAAGAGTCAAAGGAGTTAAAGAAAGATTCCTAGTCTTAAAGTAAATCACTTTTTAGCTCATTAATCCTTGAGAGTTGTCCAAATCTGAGTCTTTAGTGGGTAGCCTCACAACAGTCTAAGGGAACAAACTGTCCTGGTATGTGAGTTCTTGCTCTGTAACAGTACACTGGCAAACCATCACTGCTATGTGAACAGACATTCCTGCTCCGCCTGCTGCTCAACATGGTCTGGAACCACCAAGCAAAGCCCAGCTCCAGCAGTATCTGTTCTGTGAGGCTCCTGTTTCCTTCAGTTCACCATACAGACTTATAGACTACAAACTCTTGAAAAGGATGAGGCAGAAGCAAGTACAGATCTTTGGGGTTTGACCCTGCAATGCTAGAACAGTCCCAGGTGGAGAGAAGGAACACACTGGCAGCTGAGTGCAACAATTTTTCATTTCACACAATTACTGTATTTCTGATACAACTCATTATTAGCGTAGCTCTCCCTAATAATAATGTTATTGTAGTATATGTTTTTGTGTGTGTACCTACCACACTGTACGTCTAGATGTGTGGAGCTGTTTCTCTCCTTCCACCTTTACACGAATGAGTTCTGGGGTCAAGCCTAGCATACACTTCTCTTGCAATCAACTGAGTCATCTCACTGGCCCTGATTCTATTACTTTTTAAAGTGCCACATATTCCTACTTTGTTTTTTGTTTGTTTCTTTGTTTTGTTTTTTTTACCCTTTCTTGTCTTAAGAGAAACTCCCCAGGTAATTCTGCTCTTTGAATTCCATAAATGATGGTACACTGGAAAAGTGGGCTTACATTATTTCAAGAGAAATCCTAATTCTGTCTCCCCAAATCCTAAGTATGCACAATAGCTACAGTATCTAGAAATAACAACCACGCATACCATGCACAGAGCCATTCCAAGGCTTTTCCATGACCTAACATATAGAAATGAGTTTATATTACACCTTCCCTTAATTAATACTTATACTTAGATCATGCCTTTAAATGTTTTCCCTACCAACAATAAATAATGAAATTATTCTCACTAAGGTGTCCCTTTCTGGATTCAGTTTAAGAATGTATGTATGTACACATGTACGCATGTATGTATGCATTGTATATATATATGATTATAAACTTAAAATCTGCCATCATTAACGATTAAAAAGATCTCTTGCCATTTAAAATGAATAACTTATTTAATAGATTAAAATGATCAGCATAATAAATTATTAACAAAGGGGCTTATTATAGAAATCCAAACATAATTCAACAGTAAACCATCTGTGTACTTCACCCACACTAAAGAATTAAAAGGAAAAATAATGATAATCTCAACAGATGTAGAAAAGGCATTTGCTGTAACTCAGCATCCATTAAAGCTATAAACTCTCAGTGGACTGAGAACAGGAGAAAATGTCCTCATTCTGATCAAAGGCAACTAAGAAGCTCAAACCACATTCAAACCACATTCAATGAGAACATTCACACTTCCCCTGGGGTTACACTCAAAGCTATGAGTCCACTCTTACCCACCATTTCCATCTGCCTCTATGTAGAAAACAGTCCAAAAAAGTTTAAGGTATAAAAACTGGAAAAGAACTAAACTGTCATTATTTACAAATGGCATGGTTGCTAACACAAACACTTCTTAGGAGTTTACAGAAAAATCTGGAGATCTAATTAATAAATTTAACAAAAGCACAAAATATGGCATTAATATGCAAGAAAAGCAACTCTATTTTCTATAAGCAACAAACAGGAAAATTAAATTTTAAATAACATTTGCAATAACATCAAAAGGGAATACAATATTTATATTAATTTGATAAAAAATGTATATGATCTTTATATTGAAAACATAACACTTCAGAGGAATCAGAAAAGACCCAAATTACTAGATTTATATCATCTTCATGAACTGTGAGAAATCAATAGTACCAATTTTTTCCAAGTTTATTTACAGATTCAACACCATGCCAAGTGAAAGCAAACTGAGTATTGTTACAGAAATGACAAACTGAATAAAATGTATATGGAAGTCCAAAGGCCACAGAATGGGTATTGCTTATGATAGAATAAAATCAGAGAACTTACATGACCTGAATTTACTCTTTAAAAACCATTTATTATTTATTTATTTATTTATTTATTTATTTATTCCCTACTTACTTGAGTGCTGGTACTTATACTACGGCACATGTGTGGGGATCAGAGGATAACTTTCAGAGCCAGTTCTATTCTTCCACCATGTGTGTTCCAAGGGTTGAATTCAGGTCATTGGGCTTGGTGGCAAGGACCTTGACCCACCAAACTACCTTGCTGGATTTACTTGTATTAAAAATCACAGTAATCAGGGCTGGAGAGATGGCTTAAAAGTTAAGAGCACTGACTGCTCTTCTGAAGGCCCTGAGTTCAAATCCCAGCAACCACACGGTGGCTCACAACCATTTGTATTGAGATCTGATGCCCTCTTCTGGGGTGTCTGAAGACAGCTACAGAAAGCAGGGCCGGAGCGAGCACAGTAATCAAGTCAGTGAATGTTGGTGAGAGAACAGACAACATAGTAGTGAACAGAACATAAAGTCCAGATAGAAACCATTAAGTACATAGTAAATTTGGAAAGCAGTGACTACTGCGTTCTCCCAGTCCATGAACATAATGTATTTGGGTCTTCTCTGACTCCTCTGGAGTGTTACGTTTCCAACATCACCAGTACTTTCATCTAAGAAAGAAAAGGCTCTGAAGAAGAAACACAGCAACATGTGAGTATGTGTGGAAGAAAAGTGTTAAGAACTGTACCACCTACCTCATGCTCTACCCAAATAGTAATTCAAAGTAGATCAGAGATAGAAGGTAAAAACAAGGCTAAAGGGTTAAAAAGGCTGAGAATATTGTTCTCTAGGTAGAACAATATTCTATGCTTATCTTGTGCTCATGAGACTCTGGCTTTAAGCCCCATCACTACTTTAAAATAAAATAAATACATGAATTAAAATAGCTTTTAAAGTTGGAGAATATATTACAACTTTAGGGTTGCAAGACATAAAATCTTAGAACAGAAAGTACCACTGCAAAAGAGAACTCTATTTTCTGACGACACTGTTAAGGCTAGGGGTACAGCTCAGGGGTTTAGTGCTTGCCTAACATTCAAGAGGCCCTGGGTTTGATCCCTAGCACTTAGGAACAACAGGAAAACACTTTTTGAAAATGAAAAGGCAGCCAGGTGCAATGGCACATACTTCTGTAACTCTAGTACTGGGTAAGCCAAGAAAGGAGGATGGAGAATTACAGGCAGGCATGGACTGCCTGTTGAAACACTATCTTTAAAAAAGAAAGGAGGGAAGGAAGGAAAAGGAAAAAGGAAAGAACAGAACAAACAGAAAGGAAAGTACAAGGAGAGGAAAGAGTAGGGGAGTGAAGGACACTGTCACAACGAAAATATCTGCATGCTAACGAAGACTTCTATTTCTAATACAAGAAGAACACTACGGGATGACAAAACGAACGGGCCTTCCGAATGGAATAAACTTAGATATTCAGAAAACAAGATACAATAATCCCCCTTTCCCACAATTTCACCTTCTGTGGTTTTGGTTACCCAGGTAATTACTACAGTAAAAGAAATTCAAGAAATAACTCCTAAAATTTAGATAACTTTTATTAAAGCACATTGCCACAATTACTTGAGTCTATCAATTATTGTTTATCTTTTACTGCATTTAATTTATAAATTGCACTTCATCATAGATATCCACATGTAGGACAGGAAATATATATATAGTTTTATATATATAGTTTAGTACTAACTACCACATCTAGTGTCATAGCACATATCTCTTGCAAAAAAGAGTAGTCATTACACACACACACACACACACACACACACACACACACAGTTAACACTAAAAAAATACTCAACATCCTTAGTTGTCAGGAATAAAATTAGATAAGTGTTCATGCTCACTTAAAAATGGCTAACACTAGAAGAATGGTGGCATAAATCTTAGAGAAGGCATGCATAGAACAACTAGAATTCTCATACAAAGCTAATGGACATTTTTTAAAAATGGCTCAACCACTGAAAACAACCTGCAGATTCTTACAAAATTACACAGATAACCATCCTTTCACCGGTAATTGGCATGCCCAATGAAAGAAGTAAAAACAGAAAGACTTAAAAGAATGTCCATAGCAGTTTTTCTCATAATTACCAAATACAAACAATCTAAATGGCTCAGCAACAGGTGAACAGTTAAACTGTGGTACAACAAAACACTAATCAGAAACAAGCAAACAAACAAACATGCCTGACTGACTGATGCAAAAGCATGGATTCAACAATCAACAATCTCAGTCAGAAGAGGGCAAACTGTGATCACAGAATTATACTGAGATGCCAGCAGTCAACACAGCAGTCACCTCACAGTGGGCAGCTGGCAGAGACTGTCTGAAAAGGACATGAGTGTGGCAGTGCTTGCATGGAGATAAACTCTTGTCAAAATCCATCCAACTACATAGTTAACGTATACACATTTACTTTGTTGATTCTATCTCAATAAAGAGTCTACTTAATTCTTTATAATAAACATAAAGCAAATGTAAATCACCCCTTACCCCAAATACTCGAAAAATGCCCCTACTCATACGAAAGCTGCAGTCTGCTCTACAATGTACAATTTTATGCTTAATGTGATTCCATCTTAAAAGAGACATCTTATTCAACTAATTTCCCTTAAAAAATCAAATGGTCATTCTCCACTTACTGAAGCAATCAAATATAAGATAAATTCTATTTTTAAAATGGCTATTTATCTGCACTCCAAAGATAGCATGCACTGTCCGCACAATCATTGCTACAAATATTCCAAAAAGTGACTAGGTTGGAAGAAGGGATAAAAATTTATTATATAGGAAAAATATTACTGAAGTTAAAGGTTGAGTAAGTTTAGTCATTTAGCTACATATTTAGTTCACAAAGAGGTCTATCATATTTACAGTCCAATGCAGTTCATAATAACTGTTATGCTGGATAATAAACAGACAGCCTGGCCTTGACATATAGCTGCTTCCACCCGTGGCCGGAAACCCCGCCTGGGCCAACAGGCCTCTCCATATACAAGTAGCTCAGAGAGAAAGCTACCCGCCCACTTGTGCTGAGGAGCCAACAACAGGAGGACTCCAGACGCAGGGTCTGAAGAACAGCTGGAAGAGAGAACTGGTCTCCCAGGAATATTGACATATGAGCTTGAAGGAAAGACAAGCCATAGTCAGAGAGAGAAAGACCAGCTAAGTCCAGAGAAAACCAGATGGTGAAAGGCAAGGACAAGAACACAAGAAACAGAAATCAAGACTACTTGGCTTCGGCTGAACCCAGCTCTCCCACCACAGCCAGGCCTGGATACCCCAACACACCAGAAAAGGAAGACTCAGATTTAAAATCACTTATCAAGAGGATGATAGAAGCCAGCCGGGCAGTGGTGGCGCACACCTTTAATCCCAGCACTCGGGAGGCAGAGAAAGGCGGATTTCTGAGTTCGAGGCCAGCCTGGTCTACAGAGTGAGTTCCAGGACAGCCAAGGCTACACAGAGAAACCCTGTTTCGAAAAAAAAAAAAAAAAAGAGGATGATAGAAGATTTTAAGAAGGAAATAAATAACACCCTTAAAGAAATACAAGAGAACACAGGTAAACAACGAGAAGCCCTTAAAGAGGACACACAAAAATCCCTTGAAGAATTACAGGAAAACACAATCAAACGGGCAGAAATACAGGAAAACACAATCAAACAAATGAACAAAACCATTCAGGAATTAAAAACAGAAATAGAAACAATAAAGAAATCACAAAGGGAGACAACCCTGGAGTTAGAGAACATAGGAAAGAAATCAGGAGTCATAGATGCAAGCATCAGCAACAGAATACAAGAGATGGAAGAGAGAATCTCAGATGCGGAAGATACCATAGAAAACATGGACACAACAGTCAAAGAAAACACAAAATGCAAAAAGCTCCTAAACCAAAACATCCAATATATCCGGGATGCAATGAGAAGACAGAACCTGAGGATAATAGGTATAGAAGAGAGTGAAGACTCCCAACTTAAAGGACCAGCAAATATCTTCAACAAAATTATAGAAGAAAACTTCCTTAACCTAAAGAAAGAGATGAACAAAAATATACAAGAAGCCTACAGAACTCCAAATAGACTGGACCAGAAAAGAAATTCCTCCCATCACATTATAGTCAAAACACCAAATACACAAAACAAGGAAAGAATATTAAAAGCAGTAAGGGAAAAGGGGCAAGTAACATATAAAGGCAGACCTATCAGAATTACACCAGACTTCTCACCAGAAACTATGAAAACTAGAAGATCCTGGGCAGAGCTCATACACACTCTAAAAGAACACAAATGCCAGCCCAGGCAGCTATACCCAGCAAAACTCTCAATAATCATAGGGGGTGAAACCAAAATATTCTACGACAAATCCAAATTTGCACAGTATGTTTCCACAAACCCAGCCCTACAAAGAATAATACATGGGAAATGCCAACGCAAACAGGGAAACTACACTCAAGAAAAAGAAATAAAGTAATCTTTCAACAAAATCAAAAGAAGATAGCCACACAAACAATATAAACAACATCAAAAATAACAGGAAATAACAATCACTATTCTTTATACCTCTTAACATCAATGGTCTCAACTCCCCAATAAAAAGACATACTGACAGACTGGATCCATAAACAGGACCCAGCATTTTGCTGCATCCAGGAAACGCACCTCCGTATTAAAGACAAACACTACCTCAGAGTAAAGGGCTGGAAAACAATTTTCCAAGCAAATAGCCCCAAGAAACAGGCTGGAGTAGCCATTCTAATATCGGATAAAATTGACTTTCAACCAAAATTCATCAAAAAGGAGGAGGAAGGACACTTCTTACTCATCAAAGGAAAATCTACCAAGAAGAACTCTCAATTCTGAACATCTATACCCTGAATGCAAGAGCTCACACTTTCATAAAAAAAACTCTACTAAAGCTCAAAGCACACATTGCACCTCACACAATAATAATGAGAGACTTCGACACCGCACTCTCATCAATGGACAGATCTTGGAAACACAAACTAAACAGAGACACAGTGAAACTAACAGATGCTATGAACCAAATGGGTTTAACAGATATCTATAGAACATTTAATCCTGCATCAAAAGACTATACCTTCCTCTCAGTACCTCATGGTACCTTCTCCAAAATTGATCATATAATTGGTCACAAAACAAACCTCAACAGATATAAGAAGATTGAAATAATTAATCCCATGCCTTCTATCAGATCACTATGGATTAAGGTTGGTCTTCAATGGCAACAACAACAACAGAAAGCCCACATACACATGGAAGCTGAACAATGCTCTGCTTAATGATAAGTTGGTCAAGGAAGCAATAAAGAAGGAAATTAAAGACTTCCTAAAATTCAATGAAAATGAAAGTACAACTTACCCAAACCTATGGGACACAATGAAAGCAGTCTTAAGAGGAAAACTCATAGCTCTGAATGCCTCCAAAAAGAAACTGGAGAGGGCATACACTAACAGCTTAACAGCACATCTGAAAGCTCTAGAACAAATAGAAGCTAATACACCCAAGAAGAGTAGAAGGCAAGAAATAATCAAATTAAGGGCTGAAATCAACCAAGTGGAAACTAAAAGAACTATACAAAGAATCAACAAAACCAAGAGCTGTTTCTTTGAGAAAATCAACAAAAGAGATAAACCCTTAGACTAACCAGAGGGCACAGAGACAGTATCCAAATTAACAAAATTAGAAATGAAAAGGGAGATATAACCACAGACTCTGAGGAAATTTAAAAAATCATCAGATCCTACTACAAAAGCCTATATGCAACAAAATTGGAAAATCTGGAGGAAATGGACAAGTTTCTAGACAGATACCAATTACCAAAGTTAAATCAGGATCAGATAAACCACCTAAACAGACCCATAACTCCTAAAAAAATAGAAGCAGTCATTAAAAGTCTCCCAACCAAAAACAGCCCAGGACCAGATGGGTTCAGTGCAGAATTCTATCAGACCTTCAAAGAAGACCTAATACCAATACTCTTCAAGCTATTCCATAAAATACAAACAGAAGGAACACTACTCAATTCATTCTATGAGGCTACAGTTAAACTGATACCAAAGCCCCACAAAGACCCAACAATTTAACAAAATTCAGACCAATTTCCCTTATGAATATCGATGCAAAAATACTCAATAAAATTCTTGCAAACTGAATCCAAGAACACATCAAGACAATCATTCAGCATGATCAAGTAGGCTTCATCCCAAGGATGCAGGGATGGTTCAATATCTGGAAATCCATTAATGTAATCCACTACATAAACAAACTCTAAGAAAAAAACCACATGGTCATCTCGTTAGATGTTGAAAAAGCATTTGACAAAATTCAACATCCCTTCATGATAAAAGTCTTGGAAAGATCAGGAATTCAAGGAGCATACCTAAACTTAGTAAAAGCAATATACAGCAAACCCGTGGCCAACATCAAACTCAATGGAGAGAAACCCGAAGCAATCCCACTAAAATCGGGGACTAGACAAGGCTGCCTTCTCTCTCCCTATCTATTCAACATAGTACTTGAAGTTCTACCTAGAGCAATCAGGCAACAGAAGGAAATCAAAGGGATACAAATTGAAAAGGAAGAAATCAAAATATCACTATTTACAGATGATATGATGGTATACTTAAGTGACCTGAAAAACTCCACCAGAGATCTGCTACAGCTGATAAACAACTTCAGCAAAGTGACCGGATATACAATTAACTCAAGCAAATCAGTAGCCTTCTTATACTCGAAGGATAAACAGGCTGAGAAAGAAATTAGGGAAATGACATCCTTCACAATAGTCACAAACAATATAAAATATCTTGGTGTGACTCTAACCAAACAAGTGAAAGATCTGTATGACAAGAACTTCAAGTCTCTGAAGAGAGAAATTGAAGAAGACCTCAGAAGATGGAAAGATCTCCCATGCTCTTGGATCGGCAGGATTAACATAGTTAAAATGGCCATCCTGCCGAAAGAAATCTACAGATTCAATGCTATCCCCATCAAAATCCCAACTCAATTCTTTGTAGACCTAGAAAGAGCAATTCTCAAATTCATATGGAACAAAAAACCCAGGATAGCAAAAACTATCCTCAACAATAAAAGGTCTTCTGGGGGAATCAGCCTCCCTGACCTCAAGCTGTACTACAGAGCAATAGTGATAAAAACTGCATGGTATTGGTACAGTGACAGGCAGGTTGATCAGTGGAATAGAATCGAAAACCCAGAAATGAATCCACACACATATGGTCACTTGATCTTCGACAAAGGAGCTAAAACCATCCAGTGGAAAAAAGACAGCATCTTCAACAAATGGTGCTGGATCAACTGGCGGTCTACATGTAGAAGATTGCGAATTGATCCATTCCTATCTCCCTGTACAAAGCTCAAGTCCAAGTGGATCAAGGACCTTCACATAAAACCAGATACACTGAATCTAACAGAAGAGAAAGTGGGGAAGAGTCTCGAACACTTGGGCACAGGGGAAATGTTCTTGAACACAATACCAATGGCTTGTGCTCTAAGGTCAAGAATTGACAGAAGGGACCTCATAAAATTACAAAGCTTCTGTAAGGCAAAGGACACTGTAATTAGGGCAAAACGGCAACCTACAGATTGGGAAAAGATCTTTACCAATCCTACATCTGATAGAGGGCTAATATCCAATGTATACAAAGAACTCAAGAAGCTAGACTCCAGAGATACAAATAACCCTATCAAAAAATGGGGAAGTGAGCTAAACAGAGAATTCTCATTTGAGGAAACTCGAATGGCCGAGAAGCACTTAAAGCAATGTTCAACATCCTTAGTCATCAGGGAAATGCAAATCAAAACAACCCTGAGATTCCACCTCACACCAGTCAGAATGGTTAACATCAAAAACTCAGGTGACAGCAGATGTTGGCGAGGATGTGGAGAAAGAGGAACACTCCTCCATTGCTGGTGGGAATGCAAGTTGATACAACCTCTCTGGAAATCAGTTTGGCGGACCCTCAGAAAATTGGACATAATACTACCTGAGGACCCAGCTATTCCACTCCTGGGCATATACCCAGAAGATGCTCCAACGTGTCATAAAGACACATGTTCCACTATGTTCATAGTAGCCATATTTATAATAGCCAGAAGCTGGAAACAACCCAGATGTCCCTCCACAGAGGAATGGATACAGAAAATGTGGTACATTTACACAATGGAATACTACTCAGCTATTAAAAACAATGACTTCATGAAATTAGTAGACAAATGGATGGATCTTGAAAACATCATTCTGAGCCAGGTAATGCAGTCACAAAAGAATGAACATGGTATGTACTCACTGTTAAGTGGTTATTAGCCTAAAAGTTTGAAATACCCAAGAGTCACTTCGCAGGAACAGTAGTACTGAGTACGAGGTCCCAGATGAAGGGCTTGGAGAAAGGACTGAAGGAGCTGAGGGAGTGTGCAGCCCCAGGGAGGTAGCAACACTGGCAACTGGCTTGACCCCCCATACTTCTGGAGACTGATCCACCAACTAAAGAATACACATGGAGGAGCCCATAGTGCTGGCCACAAAGACTGCAGAGGAGGGTCTTGTTATCCGTCAGGGGGAGGAGAGGCCCTTGGGCCTGAGGGTGTTATATCCCCCAGTATAGGAGAATGTCAAGGAGGGAAGACGAGAGTGGGTAGGGGGTTGGCTGGGGGGGGTGGGTTGGAGAATATCCCCATAGTGGCAGAGGGAGGGCAGAGGGAATGGGGAGGTTCCAAAGGGGAGATCTGGAAAGGGGGAAACATTTGAAATGTAAATAAAATATGAAAATAAAAAAAATAAAAAATAAAAAGAAATTGGGAGCCAAAAAATATAAATAAATAAACATGATTACATACTTCAAAAAAAATAAAAATAAAAGGACATATAACTTAAACAGACTCACAAAAAAAAATATGCTTTTGAGCTTATAAGAAAAAAAACACTCAGCATATTTAGTTGTCAGTGAAATTCAAATAAAATTATAAGCTATGGGACTAGAAAGATGGCTGAGCAGTTAAAAGTACTAGCTACTCTTCCAAAGGATCTGAGTTCAATTTCCATACCCACATGGCTGCTCACAGCCATTCTATGATCTGACGCCCTCTTCTGGCCTCTGTGGGTGCAAGGCACATGCATGGTACACAGACAAGCATGTAGGCAAAACATAAAATAATTTAAACAAAGTACATGTTACCATTCTCATTCATTTAGAAGTCTAATGCTAAAACATGACAAAACAGTACTACAACAACTATAGCTGCTATTATGACTCAGATGCTTTTAGGCATTTTAATATTAAAGGGTACTGTGTGGGTTAGAAGGGAGAGTAAAGTCTACAGCCACGACAAGCAGATTAGTGGGGGCTTAGGGCTCAAGGGCGTGGAAGGGATGGCAAACTACAGGGTCCTTTTTGAAATAATGAGGGTGTTCTAAAATTGGCTCTGGTGATGGTGTACATATTTCTCAGTGTCCAAAATGCAACTGAATTTTGCATATGGAATGGATGGTAATACATCAACTATATCTCTATAACAGTAGTAGTTGAAAAGCTAGAGATTTTGATTGGGACTATATTGGAAGGTATAGGTAAATTTAGAGAAAATATGTACCTTTACAGGGTATGATTCTTTGAACATGATAATTAAATCATATTCTACTTTCTTATACTATTGTTTTATAGAATCCTATGCAGAAGTATTATACATTTCTGTTAGATTTATTAATGAGTACATTATATTTCTGGTGCTATTTATATAGTATCTTTAAAAAGAGAAAGCCGGGCAGTGGTGACTCACACCTTTAATCCCAGCACTCTCCGGAGGCAGAGGCAGGTGGATTTCTGAGTTCGAGGCCAGCCTGGTCTACAGAGTGAGTTCCAGGACAGCCAGGGCTACACAGAGAAACGCTGTCTCAAAAAACCAAAAGAAAGAGAGAGAGAGAGACAGAGAGAGGGACAGACAGAGAGACAGAGAGAGAGGGGGGAGGAGAGGGGAGAGAGAAGCCAAATGTGCTATCTATGCCTATACTCTGATATTCCTATACTCCTAGGACCAGGGGACTGATGCAGGAGGATCAAGAGTTCTAGGCTGGCCTGGATTATATTGTGAGTTCTAAACCCTTGTTTCTTGGGAGCTAGGGAGAGAAAGGGGAAAAGGACTGAGTGAAGAAAAAATAAAAATAAAAATGTATGTAATTCACATTAAACTTCTAAAACTGCATTCTGATCTTCACTGAAAATGTTAACTCCTTTTCTGAATTATAATCCTATGTTTCTATGAATAAACATGATAATCTCATGCTATTAAAGTAAAAAACTATCTGTCATACTCAAGGTTTCTATTCCTGCACAAACACCATGACCAAGATGCAAGTTGGGGGGGAAAGGGTTTATTGAGCTTACACTTCCACACTGCTGTTCATCACCAGAGGAAGTCAGGACTGGAACTCAAACAGGTTAGGAAGCAGGAGCTGATGCAGAGGTCATGGAGGGTTGTTCCTTACTGGCTTGCTTGCTTCCCCTGGCTTGCTCAGCTGGCTTTCTTATAGAGCCCAAGACTACCAGCCCACGGATGGCACCACCCACAAGGGGCCCTCCCCCCTTGATCACTAATTGAGAAAATGCTTTACCTATGGATCTCATGGAGGCATTTTCTCAACTGAAACTCCTTTTTCTGTGATAACTCCAGCTTGTGTCAAGATGACACACAAACTAGCCAGTATACTATAGCAATGAATTACTGAGAAAATGTTTCTTACATTTTATAAGACTAGATCTTTTGCTGAACCTCACAACTAGAGTTAATAATATATCTTGAAGTCACCTAAGATTTAAGACTGGGCCAGAATGTAGCAGTGCATGTCTTTAATCTTAGCACATGGAAGGCAGAAGAGGCCAGCCTGGTCTACACAGTGAGTTCTAAGAAAGCCAAAGAAACCTTGTCTCAAAAACAAACAAAATCAAACAAAAAAATCCAAATAAAGAAGACTTAAAATTGCTATTCTACTGTGTGGTGGTTTAAATAGGCATGGCCCCCATAGACTACTATGTTTAAATGCTTGGCCCATTGGTATTGGCACAATGAGAAGGTATGGCCTTGTTGGAGTAGGTGTGGTCTTGTTGAAGGAAGTGGGTCACTGTAGGAATGGGCTTAGAGGTCTCCTATGCTCAAGCTACACCCAGTGTGGTACACAGTCTCCTGCTACCTGTAGATCAAGACGTAGAATTCTCAGCGCCTTCTTCACCATCATGTCAGCCTGGATGCTGTCATGGTTCCCACCATGATGATAATGTACTAGACCTCTGACACTGTAAGCCAGCTGTAATTAAATGTTTTCCTTTTTTAAGAGCTAACTTGGTCATGGTGTCTCTTCACAGCAAAGTAAACCCTCACTAAGCCATACCATGTACTCAACCTATTTGTTTTCTGCCTTTAAGAAAATGATTTAACAATCAACTTTACTTGCTTGGATTTCTCATATAATCGACTTTTATAGTACATATAATGCATTATAAGCTAACACATAGTTGTAATCTTAAATTGTGCTCTCTTCCATGCCCCTGATCCAAAACAATGTATGCATGCTCTAATAATCATTTGCTGAAAGCAGCAAATATAGATGCTGAAAGCAATCTTTTGTTTTGGTTTGTGTTTTTTGTTGTTGTTTTGAGTTTTTTGGTCTTTGTTGTTGTTGTTGTTTCTGAGACAGGGTTTCTCTGTGTAACAGCCCTGGCTGTCCAGGAATTTACTAGGCAGATCAGGCTGGCCTTAAACTCAGAGAGCTGCCTGCCTCTGACTCCTGAGAACTAGGATTAAAGGCATGTACTACCATATCCAACTTGAAAGCAATGTTATAAAATGAATAACCACCATAAATGTTGAACACAACATTGGGTATGACCTGATTAACAATGATGTTTGTAGTACTGTTTGTTTTCTAGGTCGGTTGGGGTCAATTAGAGTCTATATTTATCCCTTATAAAACCATAAAAGATTTCTGTAAAGCATTCCTCATTCCTTCCCCATGTGATGCCTTCTGTGATATTCAATAAAGATAGAACAAAACCCTTTGTTAGGGACAGGCACACAGCTAGGGACAACACACAGACACAGAGACAGATTCACAGGACAAACTTAAGGCAGTCACAGATTCAGACTCATGCAACAGAGAAAGGGTGGAAGACACAGAGAACATGTCTATGTAGAGAATCCAAATCTGGCCTTGACTTTGGTTAAATGATACCAAAGGGAAGTGCTTCTATTTCTTTCCTTAATGTAGTAACAATGTATTATTGGTGACTTGTAGTTTATGACTGATGTGTTCGAATTAACTACAAAAAGCCTATATACAAAACCTTTTTAAAGAAAAGGGCACATGAAATTCTAAAATGTTGCAATTTTAAAAGTAGCCAAATAAATAATATTTTCACAAATATGGCTACTTTTTGTTAGAGTAACACGAAAGATACACAATGGGTTAATTTCTTTAACACAAAGAGATTCTCAGGAAGTATGAAATCTGTAAGTTACTAATCAATAACCAACAGCAATATACTGATGAACAATTGTTTGATACAACATTACCTGATCAATGATAGAATTTAGTTTGGTAAGTAACAGAAATCCTCGTCCATGGACAAGGTACTGTCCAAGAGTTGCCATGTGTGTCTCTTCTTCTTCTTCTTCCCTGGCTTCTGCCCTCTGGACCACCGCATTGCAAAGCTGGTTGACATCGATTAGAAATTCACGTGCCAGTGAGTTGCTGTCAGTGCTCATGACAGATCTATAAAATGAACAGAATGAGAGATTTTATTTAAATAAATGTAAATTTACCTTTAAATATATGTAATTTCTGTAGACTGCCTTAAAACTGCTAGATTTCAGTTCCTTGCTCTCCACTATTCTCAGACATAGTTCTGACATTATTAGATAATCCCTATGACAGTGCTATTCCCAGGTTTGAAACACCTAAACACAGTAGGCAGACATAAACAGCACTGCTTGAGAGAAGACAGTAGTGAGCAGAGGCAATTCAGGGAGGGTCTGACTTCCTCTCTTACATAGAATAAAAATAAACCATTACTCAGGAAATGGTTCTTGCTTTACATGTCTAAAACAGGTAAATGGCTCTTTTAAGAATATAAACTAGAGGCTGCAGAAATTGCTTAGTGGTTAAAACCCTTGCTGCTCCTGCAGAGGACCTACATTCAGTTCCTAGAACCCACATGGCAACTTACAACTGCCTTGTAGTTCCAGTTCAAGAGGATTCAAGGCCTCCTTCTGGCCTCCACGGGCACTAAACATGCATGTGATACATATATATATATACACATACATGCAGATAAAACACTCATATACACAAAATAAAATTAAATAAATCTTAAGATATAGGACAAATAATATAATACAGTATAACATACAGTTTTTCTCTTGAAATGATGCAGTCACTGGCCTACCCTCCAAAACCAACACTTAGTCAATGCAGGAAGCGGTGGTTCCTATCAGGAGAGTGAGAGTGAATTTCTTAAATTCAGCTGCTGAGCTTATGCCACTTTTAGCCAGATAAAAGGCAAGATGGCCTTTTACGATTAAGGGAAACAGCAAGGTAAAACATACAAGGGTGAATATAGAGGGGAAATGTACAAACACTCAGAAAACAAAAGTCACTCACAACATAATACTCAATGAATTTTGGAATAGTTTTATCTATGGTCAGAAGTAATTTGGAGGGATGGAAAGGGCTCAGCACTTAAGAATACTTGCTGCTCTTGCAGAGGACCTAGATTTAGTTCCCAGAACCCACATGGCATCAAACAACCTTCTGCAATTGCAGTACCAGGGCATCTGACACCCTCTTCTGGCCTCTGCAGCAGCAGGCATGCACATGGTTCACATACATAAATACAAGAAAAACATTCATAGATGTAACAACTTTTCTTCACACTAGCTCCCTTGCTCTTCATTTTTTTAAACTGACAAAATTTTATTTATTACATGGAACACAATATTTTAAAATACACATATATCTACTGACACATACATTGTGGAATTGTTAAATCAAGTTAATTAATGAATTTATGCTAAAATGAGAAAACTAAGGCCCATGGTTTTACATTTTTAAAGAATATATCATCACTTAATATAATTTCTATGCTGGGCAACAAATAACAATGATCTACAAATTGCCAAAGTTCTGAATTCTATGCAATATTCTTACAAAAGCTCCATCCTAACTACATTAACACAAACCAAACACAACACTAATATGGAACTAGAGGTATTTTTTTTTTCAGTTCAATGATATCATGTCATTCGTAGATTTCTCTATTCACATTTTTATTTTTTTGATACTTTATTTACATTTCAAATATTTCCCCCTTTCCAGATCTCCCCTTTGTAACCTCATTATCCCCTCCCCCACCCCCTGCCATTATGGGGGTATTCCCCAACACTCCCACCCTTGCCTCCTTGGCATTCTCCTATACTGGGGCATCTAACACCCTCAGGCCCAGGGACCGCTCCTCCTCCTGATGGCTAACAAGACCCTCCTCTGCCACATATGTAGACAGAACCATAGGTCCCTCCATGTGTATTCTTTCGTTGGTGCTCCAATCTGGCAACATCAAGAGGTCAAGCCAGTAGACACTGTGGCTCCTTCCATGGGGCTGCCAACTCCCTCAGCTCCTTCAGTCCCTTCTCCAACTCCTCCATCTGGGACATCACGCTCAGCCCAATAGTTGCTGTGAAGTGACTCTTGGGTATTTCAAACTTTTGGGTTAATAACCACTTATCAGTGAGTACATACCGTGTTTATTCTTTTGTGACTGAGTTAGCTTGATCAGGATGATATTTTCAAGTTCCATCCATTTGCCTGCATATTTCATGATGTCATTGTTTTTAATAGCTGAGTAGTATTCCATTGTGTAAATGTACCACATTTTCTGTATCCATTCCTCTGTTGAGGGACATCTGGGTTGTTTCCAGCTTCTGGCTATTATAAATATGGCTGCTTTGAACATAGTAAAGCATGTGTCTTTATTACATGCTAGAGCATCATCTGGGTATATGACCAGGAGTGGAATAGCTGGGTCCTCAGGTAGTATTATGTTCACTTTTCTGAGGGTCCGCCAAACTGATTTCCAGAGAGGTTGTATCAGTTTGCAGACCCAACAGCAATGGTGGAGTGTTCCTCTTTCTCCATATCCTCGCCAACATCTGCTGTCACCTGAGTTTTTGATATTAGCCATTCTGACTGGTGTGAGGTGGAATCTCAGGTTGTTTTGATTTGCATTTCCTGATGACTAAGGATGTTGAACATTTCTTTAGGTGCTACTCAGCCCTACGAGTTTCTTCAGTTGAGAATTCTCTGTCTAGTTCTGTTTCCCATTTTTTGATAGGGTTATTTGGATCTCTGGAGTTTAACATCTTGAGTTCTTTATATATATTGGATATTAGCCCTCTATCGGATGTAGGATTGGTAAAGATCTTTTCCCAATCTGTTGGCTGAAGTTTTCTCCTATTTACAGTGTCCTTTGCCTTACAGAAGCTTTGTAATTTCATGAGGTCCCATTTGTCCATTCTTGATCTTAGAGCATAAGTCATTGGTGTTCTGTTCAGGAACTTTGCCCTTATACCCATGTGTTCGAGACTTTTCCCCACTTTCTCTTCTATTAGATTCAGTGTATCTGGTTTTATGTGGAGGTCCTTGATCCACTTGGACTAGAGCTTTGTACAGGGAGATAGGAATGGATCAATTTGCATTCTTCTCCATGTTGACTGACAGTTGAACCAGCACCATTTGTTGAAAATGCTGTCTTTTTTCCACTGGATGGTTTTAGTACCTTTGTCGAAGATCAAGTGACCATAAGTGTGTGGGTTCATTTCTGGGTCATCAATTCTATTCCATTGATCTACCTGCCTGTCACTGTACCAATACCATGCAGTTTTTATCACTACTTCTCTGTAGTACAGCTTGAGGTCAGGGATGCTGATTCCTCCAGAAGTCCTTTTATTGTTGACAACAGTTTTTGCTATCCTGGGTTTTTTTGTTATTCCATATGAATTTGAGAATTGCTCTTTCTAAGTCTATGAAGAACTGAGTTGGAATTTTGACGGGGATTGCATTGAATCTGTAGATTGCTTTCAGCAGGATGGCCATTTTAAATATACTAATCCTACCAATCCATGAGCATGGAAGATCGTTCCATCTCCTGAGGTCTTCTTCGACTTCTTTCTTCAGAGATTTGAAGTTCTTGTCATACAGATCTTTCACTTGTTTGGTGAGAATCACACCAAGATACTTTATAGTGTTTGTGACAATTGTGAAGGGTGTCATTTCCCTAATTTCTTCTCAGCCTGTTTATTCTTTGACTATAGGACTGCTACTGATTTGCTTGAGTTAATTTTATACCTGGCCACTTTGCTGAAGTTGTTTATCAGCTGCAGCAGATATCTGGTGGAGTTTTTCGGGTCACTTAAGTATACCATCATATCATCTGCAAATAGTGCTATTTTGATTTCTTCCTTTCCAATTTGTATCTCTTTGACCTCCCTTGGTTTTCTAATTGCTCTAGCTAGAATTTCAAGTACCATATTGAACAGATAGTGAGAGGGCAGCCTTGTCTAGGCCATGATTTTAGTGGGATTGTTTCAAGTTTCTCTCCACTGAGTTTGATGTTGGCCACTGGTTTGCTGTATATTGCTTTTACTATGTTTAGATATGGTCCTTGAATTCCTGATCGTTCCAAAACTTTTAGCATAAAGGGATGTTGAATTTTGTCAAACGCTTTTTCAGCATCTAATGAAATGACCATGTGGTGTTTTTCTTTGAGTTTGTTTATGTAGTGGATTATATTGATGGATTTCTGGATATTGAAAAATCCCTGCATCCTTGGGATGAAGCCTACTTGATCGTGGTGAATGATTGTTTTGATGTGTTCTTGGATTCAGTTTGCCAGAATTTTATTGAGTATTTTTGCATCAATATTCATAAGGGAAATTGGTCTGACATTTTCTTTTATTGTTGGGTCTTTGTGGGGTTTTGGTATCAGTATAACTGTAGCCTCATAGAATGAATTGAGTAGTGTTCCTTCTGTTTCTATTTTGTGGAATAGATTGAACAGTACTGGGATTAGGTCATCTTTGAAGGTCTGATAGAATTCTGCAATGAACCCATCTGGTCCTGAGCTTTTTTTGGTTGGGAGACTTTTAATGCCTGCTACTATTTCTTTAGAGGTTATGGGACTGTTTAGATGATTTATCTGATCCTGACTTAATTTTGGTATTTGGTATCTGTCTAGAAAATTGTCCATTTCTTCCAGATTTTCCAATTTTGTTGCTTATAGGCTTTTTTAGTAGGATCTGATGATTTTTTGGAACTTCCTCGGAATCTGTTGTTATATCTCGCTTTTCATTTCTAATTTTGTTAATTTGGATACTGTCTCTGTGCCCTCTGGTTAGTCTGGCTAAGGGTTTATCTATCTTGTTGATTTTCTCAAAGAACCAGCTCCTGGTTCTGTTGATTCTTTATATAGTTCTTTTAGTTTCTACTTGGTTGAATTCAGCCCTTCATTTGATTATTTCCTGCCTTCTACTCCTCTTGGGTGTATTAGCTTCTTTTTGTTCTAGAGCTTACGGGTATGCTGTTAAGCTGCTAGTATATGCTCTCTCCAGTTTCTTTTTGGAGGCATTCAGAGCTATGAGTTTTCCTCTTTTCACTGCTTTCAATGTGTCCCATAGGTTTGGGTATGTTGTACTTTCATTTTCATTAAATTTTAGGAAGTCTTTAATTTCTTTATTTCTTCCTTGACCAAGTTATCATTGAGTAGAGTGTTGTTCAGCTTCCAAGTGTATGTTGGCCTTCTGTTGTTGATGTTGCCATTGAAGACCAGCCTTATTCCTTAGTGACCTGATAGGAGGCGTGGGACTATTTCAATATTCTTCTATCTGTTGAGGTTTGTTTTGTGACCAATTATATGATCAATTTTGGAGAAGGTACCATGAGGTGCTGAGAGGAAGGTATAGTCTTTTTATTTAGGATGAAATGTTATATAGATATCTGTTAAATCCACTTGGTTCATAACATCTGTTAGTTTCACTGTGTCTCTATTTAGTTTGTGTTTCCAAGATCTGTCCATTGATGAGAGTGCGGTGTTGAAGTCTCCCACTATTAGTGTGTGAGGTGCAATATGTGCTTTAAGCTTTAGTAAATTTTCTTTTATGAATGTGTGAGCCCTTGCATTCGGGGCATAGATGTTCAGAATTGAGAGTTCTTTTTGGTAGAGTTTTTCTTTGGTGAGTATGAAATTTCCTTCCTTATCTTTTTTGATGACTTTTTGTTGAAAGTTGATTTTACCCAATATTAGAATGGCTGCTCCAGCCTGTTTCTTGGGGCCATTTGCCTTGAAAATTGTTTTCCAGCCCTTTACTCTGAGGTAGTGTTTGTCTTTAACACGGAGGGGTGTTTCCTGATACAGCAAAATGCTGTTTCCTCTTTATGGATCCAGTCTGTCAGTCTATATCTTTTTATTGGAGAATTGAGTCCATTGATGTTAAGAGATATTAAAGAATAGTGATTGTTGCTTCCTGTTATTTTCAATGTTGTTTATATGTTTGTGTGGCTATCTTCTTTTGAGTTTGTTGATAGATTACTTTCTTACTTTTTCTCGGGTGTTGTTTCCCTCACTGAGTTGGCATTTTCCATCTATTATTCTTTGTAGAGCTGGGTTAGTGGAAACATACTATGCAAATTTGGATTTGTCATAGAAAATTTTGGTTTCACCATCTATGATTATTGAGAGTTTTTCTGGGTATAGCATCCTGGGCAGGCATTTGTGTTCTCTTAGGGTCTGTATAAGATCTGCCCAGGATCTTCTAGCTTTCATAGTCTCTGGTGAGAAGTCTGGTGTAATTCTGATAGGTCTGCCTTTATATGTTATTTGCCTCTTTTCCCTTACGGCTTTTAATATTCTTTCCTTGTTTTGTGTATTTGGTGCTTTGACTATAATGTGACAGGAGGAATTTCTTTTCTGGTCCAGTCTATTTGGAGTTCTGTAGGCTTCTTGCATATTTATGTTCATCTCTTCCTTTAGGTTAGGGAAGTTTTCTTCTATAATTTTGTTGAAGATATTTACTGGTCCTTTAAGTTGGGAATCTTCACTCTCTTCTACACCTATTATCCTCCGGTTCTACCTTCTCATTGTGTGCTGGATATCCTGGATGTTTTGGGTTAGGAGCTTTTTGCATTTTGTGTTTTGACTGTTGTGTCCATGTTTTCTCTCGTGTCTTCTGCACCTGAGATTCTCTCTTCCATCTCATATATTCTGTTGGTGATGCTTGCATCTATGACTCCTGATTTCTTTCCTAGGTTTTCTAACTCCAGGGTTGTCTTCCTTTGTGATTTCTTTATTGTTTCTATTTCCATTTTTAATTCCTGGATGGTTTTGTTCATTTCCTGCCTCTTTTTGATTGTGTTTTCCTGTAATTCTTTAAGGGATTTTTGTGTTTCCTCTTTAAGGGCTTCTAGTTGTTTACCTGTGTTCTCTTGTATTTCTTTAAGGGAGTTATTTATTTCCTTCTTAAAATCTTCTATCATCGTCATGAGATGTGAGTTTAAATCTGAGTCTTGCTTTTCTGGTGTGCTGGGATATCCAGGGCTTGCTGTGGTGGGAAAGCTGGGTTCTGATGATGCCAAGTCGCCTTGGTTTCTGTTCCTTATGTTCTTGCCCTTGCCTTTCGCCATCTGGTTATCTCTGGTGTTAGCTGGTCTTACTCTTTCTGACTGTGGCTTGTCTTTGCTGCAAGCCTTGGTGTCAACATTCCTTGAAAATCATTTCTCTCTGAGAGAAATTTGGGTTTGGAGAGCTGTGGTACAGGGTCAGCTCTGGGGTGCAGACAGAAACCAAAAGGATCTAATCCCCAGCTGTCCCTTGTTTCCTGATGCATCCTGATGGCTCTGCAAGAGTCCCTCTTAATCCAGTGAATTTGGACAGAACTGGTGGTCTTGCCTGTGCTGGAAGGTGTGACAGCACTCCTGGGATACCAACTATCTCCTGGCACTATTTGAGTATGGAGCCCTGTGTCACACAGGATCCATTCCCCGGCTACCAAAAGAAACCAGAAGCTCACTCCTCAGTCCCTGTGTCCTGGGTTTTCCAAGTGGTACCCTCTGAGCAGACAGGCTTGCCCACACTCCTGGGAGGGTATCTTTCTCCCAGAGCTATTTGGCTATGGAGCCCTGGTCACCCAGGCAGAGGTCTCCCACCACAGATGGAAACTGGAAGGCTCCTTCCTCCCGGCTGTTCCTCAGTCCCTGTGTCCCAAGAATTCCAGGCGAGTCCCACTGAGCAGTGTTAGTCCTCTTACTCCCTCTCATGGGCTTTTCCACACCTGGGAGGCTAGCTTTCTCCCAGAGCTATTTGGCTATGGAACCCTGGTGGCCCAGGCAGAGGTCTCCTGCCACAGATGGAAACCGGAAGGCTCCTTCCTCTAGGCTGTTCTCTATTTCTATGTTATACATTAAGTGCCCATTACTTCATAAAATAAATGTTCGATATACTTGAATATTTTTCATCCATTCTGAGAATCAACTGAAAAGGCAAGCATATATTTTCCTTAAATTTTTTCTAATATTTCACATTCTCAGAAAAGTATACAGAATACATAATGTGAGCACAAACACAAAAGATACACATAAACTACACACAAGTATTTTTAAAAGATATATAACAGGAGATTATAGCCAACACCCAGAATTTGTAAGTGGTAACATTTATGATGTTGAGGTGAGTTTGTAAATATTCATATGTGTATGCAAAAGAACCAAGATTACAGTACAGGAAACCTACACCCACCCCAGCTGATACTTATCACTACCATCCATGTTCTTACAGTTTACACATGTTTATAACTATAAAAATATTTACTACATAAAATTTTTATATAGAAAGTATGTTATAGGTGTTTATAAGCACTTTTCTCTCTAATATTATTATCTTTCCTTTGAGCCAGTGGTTCTCAACCTTCCTAATACTGCAACGTTTTATTAACAGCTTCCAACCATGAAATAATTTTCATTGCTACTTCATAACTATAATTTTGCTACTGTTATGAACCACAAATATAAATATCTGCTATGCAGGATATGTGATACGTGGCTCCTAGAAAGGGTCATTCAACCCCCAAAGGAGTCATGACTCATAGATTGAGAACCACTGCTTTACATCACCTAGCAATATGTACTATAATAAACCAGTCTGTATATACACTTTCCTAGAGAGAATCTGTTTAACTATATAGCTCCAAAATTTTACCTTGAACCAAATCTTCTGTTAATATTTATTATGTTACTCACCAGTCTTTTAACACTTCTGTAACATTCAGCTTGTATATAATTTTGGTTCATGAACTAGATAAAACTGTCTCAGCATAAGGCTTCACCTATAAAAAGATAAAAATACATTAGTGGCAATAATAATCAAATAATGTTAATAAAGTTCTGACAAAAAAATCAGTAGCCTGTTTTTGTATGAGATATATGTAACATACCAAAAATTATTTGTAATCCCAAAACCACATTTGAAAAAAATCCTAGCCAGCTGAGAACCTCTTAAAACTACCTCACAGGTAGCTCTCTGCCTACCCACTCATCTGTTGACCCCTAATATCCTGCCACCTGGCAAAAAGGCAGAACCCCACACCTTATACAGGTAGTACTACCCAGTGGGCAACCCCAGCCCCCACCACCCAAACTGAGAATGGGGCAAAGCTACATATCTAGCACAGATAGCACCAACCCCTAAACCCTTATTTTTATTCACAATAGATTAGTGCGTCTCTCAACTGGGATCAGAGAAGCTTGTAGTAGACAGTAATTTAACAGAGACCCATAACTGGTCAATTTGCAGAGAATAAGAGACTGGGGATTGCTCAGCCACAAATGGGACATCTGTATCACACCCTTCCTCCCAAGACTCAGGGATGGAGGAAGAGGAGATAGAAAGATTGTAAGAACCAGAAGCAACAGATGACTATAATGAAACAGTGTTTTCCACAATACAACAGGAAAGCTACACAGAGAAACTTGGACTGAATGTTCAAGACCTGAACAAGATCAAGCCAGACAAAACCCCAGAATGAACGGAGGAAGTAGTCAAGAAGTTCCACCCCTAAAGAGGGTTATAGACAACTGATGACTGCTAGGAGGCTCAGTCACTTTTCTTGAGGGATACAGCACCTGAGAGGCTTCCTATGCTCCAGTAGATGGCTCCACATCTATGTGTCTGGCAATACTAAGTGGACTCTGGGTTTTAAAAACTAGAGAAACAGAACATAGGGAATAGCAGTGGTGGGGATAAGGGAGGAGTTGGAAGAGAGGGAATGGGGTGTGGAGTTGATCAAAACAATATATGCACACATGAAATTCTTAATAATAAAATTTAAAATAAAGAATAAATGCCTAGGTCCAAGAACAGAGTCTTCGGGAAGGAAACCTTTTCCTTTTCCAACTCCTACTTCCACATAAGGCACAAATTAACCACAAAGGAGAATGAGACAAGTATCAGTCTTCTAAACAGGGAAATCTAGGGAATGGTGGAATATCACCCATATAAAACTCAGTGTTCTTACAGACAGCCAATTTATTACTCTCCTATCAGGATGAATGGTATTTGAAGATATATGAGAACTCAAAATACCAAAACCAAATAATGATAAATTCCCACCAAAATTCATATTCTTCAATTCTTTGTTTTGTTTGAATTCTTTAAATGAAGCTTAAATTTTTCTGTATATAATACAATGAAAGCTACTTCCACATGCTACGGGAAACTTTGAGCTCCTGAGAGCAGTGCTTCTGTTTAGCTCGCTGTATAGTTTAGCTCTGTAGTTTTTACCTGGGAAATATGAAGAAATGTTTCTTTATTTTTAATAACAAGGATTAAAAAACAAAAGTGATCTTCAACTTTTTCAAAATATTTAAAATCCAAACACCTGCCTTGAGTATCTTGGCACACAATCTTGATCACACATTATTAGAAGCTCTGGAAAATAAAGCAGATAGGAAATGGAACAAGGAGCCATGCAAAAGTGCATGGACCTTGGTGAGCCTTAGAGAGTAGGTGCAGCTCCCACCACGAGTGAACAGTGCCGCAACAGCAGTTAATCTCTCACAGAAATCTAGATACGTCACACCTACAACTGTACCTGCCTTCAAAAGGGGCAGGGTGATCTATATTACCTGGAATAAATTCTTTTTAGAGAACTGATACAAATTACTGCTCACCTTTCCTGTGTGTAAATATCTACCAATAATTTAAAATCATCTCTAGAATTTTGTGGGAGTAATGTCAAGTTTACTAAAATCAACGGAATCTGCATTCTCTTAAATTTTGGAACACTGCACTTCCACAGCTTCTTATAAGTTTTCATATTTATTGTAATTCCTCAAATATCACCAGTTTAGCAAAAACATTAACAAATCTGCGTGGAATCTGACCCTAAGCTGTGAACTCATTTAGACTGTCCAGAAGTCCTAGATCTCTTCCCTCACCTTGGGTTTCAATTTTCTATTATGTTTCCTGCTTTCATCTTCATTAGTCTGCCTACAGATCATACTCTCCTAGTCAGAGAAAACTAAGAATGGAAGCTGAGAACTTTCGCTTATTCTTTGACTCCAATTACAGGGTCAGTTTGTTAATTTATTTACTTGTGGAATGTGTTTTTCTTTTCTGTCTTGTGTATGCATATTATTTGGTTTCATATCCTTCTTTCTTCCTTCTGCTTGTGCTATTTTAAAGTCAGTCCATTTGCCTAATTTATTTTCCTATCTCTTTTTTCTTTATATATTTCCAGTTGTTCCATAAAAAACACTATGACTGCTATATGACCACTTTTGTTTCCAGTGTCTATATCCATGGCACCTTATTTACATTTTCTTTAAACCTTACAAATTTTTTATTTTAATTTTATTATTATTGTATGTGAGTATATGCCTTTGTTATTTTTCTATTGTTGTTAAGTGACACTATGACCAAGGCAACGTACAGAAGAGTTTCTTGGGGCTTACAGTTTCAAAGGGTGAGCCCATGGCCATCATCATGGCAGTAAGCAGGCAAGCATGGCCCTGAAACAGAATCTAACAGCTTACATCTGATCCACAGGCAGGAGGCAGAAAGAGTGCTACCCCGGAATGGTATGGTCTTCTCCAACGTAAAACTCACCTCCCTACTGCTACCCCCAGTGACATATCTCCTCTCTCAAGGCCATACCTCTTAATTCCTTCCAAACAGTTTCATCAATCAAGAACCAAGTTTTCAAATATGAGCCTACGGTGACCATTCTCATTCAAACCATGTGTAAGCACCCATGCCATGACATACATGTAGAAGTCAGAGGACAGTTTTGTAGAGTCCGTTCTCTTTCTACCTTTACAAACATTCTAAGGATTGAATGTCAGGTCACCAGACTCATGTGGCAAATGCTTCTCCCTGCTGAGTCATTTCTCCAGTGCCTGAACCCCTTAATTTGCTGTATCCCTGCTGTGGTGGTTAATCTTGTCAATGTTATTGAATTGTGAGACCAGTACCTCTGAGTATATCTGAGGATTTTTCCAGAGAGAATTGGATCTGGAGGGTTCTGACCCGATCACTGGTTTAATCCACTGATACAGTCAAGATTTAACGACAAGCAGGAGGGAAAAAAAAATTGTTGAAGGCAGAGCTAGCTGGAGGAAGTGGGCTGCTGGGGACATATCTTGGCACTGACCCCTTCCTGTTACCACAAAGTAAGTAGCCTTTCTCTAATATGATCCTACTGCCATGACTTTCTGCCTTACCTCAGGAACAAAGCAATGAAACCAGGTAACCATCAAGTGAGACCTAAGAAGCCACAAATAATTCTCCTTTAAATTATTTCTCTCATTTGTCAGTGACAAGAAATAATTTAACATTAGCACACCAGCCTGGTTCCATGTTCTTCCAGTTTATAATTACAAAACATCTAGTTGATACTGGATTAAGAAGACATAACAATGGGTAAGCAAAATGGCTCAGTAGGTAAAGGTGCTTGCCACCAAGCCTGATGACCTAAGTTTGATTCCAGGAACTCACAAGGTGGAAGGTATGAACTGACTCCAACAAGTTGTCCTCTGACTTGTATGCATGTGGCATGGGATGCACACTGCCATCGTATACAAATAAATAAACATATTTTTTAAAAACATGTAAAGAGTACAAGACACACACACACAAAAATCTCAGTCTCTACCACAAGAAGCTCAAGATACAATAACAAAAGAAAGCCAAGATTGAGGATCCTGAAAACTGCTAAGGGCACCTGACCCAAATCTGAGTCCTGGAAGCTTTCTGAAAGAGGTAACCTTTAACTAAAGGATCTTTAAGTAGAAGATGGACAAATGATGAGAGAAAGTGAGGAAAGAAAAGTATTACAGACAGAAAGCACTTCCACTTAAGTCACTGAGGACATTATACTAAGTTTGGTACTGTAATTATAATAGAAGATACAGGAAAAGGGGGGATGGACTAGTAGGTGAAAACCAAAAGGGGAGAACCTAATGTACTAGCTAGTGGGCCTCAGAATGTTTCACCGTCAAAGACTCCAATGCCCTAAGCTGAAGATGGCCCAACAGCAGCACATTTAACAAGCTTCCTAAGAGATTCTGGTAAACAGGCCTAATAGAAAGCCCAGGACTAACTTTAAATATGAGAGTAACACAGCCAATATTGAACAGATAGACCACTCTTGTATCAAAGTAGAAGCAAGAGTTCAGGAAAAAAACTAGCATCATGTAAACCAAATAGAAGACTGCTGTAATACTTCAAGAAAAAGGTGAGACCTTTCTTCCTAAGCAATAGTAGAAGAGTACAATTTTAATAAATGTCTATTTAGGAGTTACAAGAGCATAATTTTGCTGATAGGTTAGATTGGGAAGAGAGAAAGGGGGTCAGAACAACCCTCTCAATGGCTGGCAGAAGAGCTAAGGCATATGTGCAGAATGGCTGCCATGGCAAAAACACACCTGGTAAGTGAGCTACCACTCTATCCATTTAGGTCAGTGACGGACTCCTTTGCAGTAACTACTAAGACTAAATTCATTACGGCATACATTTCAACCCCAAAACTTCTTAAAGCAACCTTGCCAACTCTACCCACAGTTTCTAGCACAGGGTGAAATGAGGAAATAGTATAAACACAGATCACTTTTTTGAGAAAACAAGACTAGGAAAGAAGAAAATATGGGGGATGCTACAAGGAGTGGCCACAGGTCAAGGGGGGATGCTACAAAGAGTGGCCACAGGTCAAGGGGGGGTGCTACAAGGAGTGGCCACAGGTCAAGGGGGGATGCTACAAGGAGTGGCCACAGGTCAAGAGAGGTTTTTGTTATATCTAAAAGTAATGGTTTTGATTTTTGTTTGAAAACTTTTGAGAACCCAGTCATATTTTTAGGTTCTAGGAAAGTAACAGCCTGGTGGTGGTATAGCTACTGGCTCTGCCTGGCCCTTCTCCCAAGCAATTCAGTCATAGTAAGAGTATTTACACCATGAAAAAGAACAAAATGTTATATAGAGTCTAATTTTCGTTTAATCATTGTATATGTGAATAAATAATAGAGGGTGGAGACATGTGTGGATTCAGAGGACAACTTTCTGAAGCTGGTCCTCTCCTTCCACCTTTACATGGATTCTGGAGATTGAACTCAAAGCCACCTGAATTTCCTGCTAAGGGCATTTTCCCACTAAAACATAGCACAGGTACTTATCAAGGTCTTGCTTATTTGTTTTCTTTTCTCTCCAAAGAGTCCATTTATTGGCATACCAATGTGTCCACAAGGGGAAAACATTACTTCTCTTGCACAAAGATAGGTGCAAGAGAAGTAATGAATGAAAGACAAAAAGTCAGAGAAAAGAAGTGATAATTGGGTTAAGAGTACAGGTAAAGAGGCCAGGCCAGGGGCAGAGAACAAGAAGCATCACACCATTGTCCGATGCCACAAGAAAGAGGGATGGGAGGTGCAGATAGTAGCCAAGAATCAAGGCAGTTCAAGAATGATAGCCTCAACTGTTCACTCAAGTCACAGACAGGACTCCTCCCCACTTCCTCCTTCCTCTCCCTTCCTTACCCTCTTTCCCCCATTTCCTGCTTCCCCCCTTCTCTCCTTTTCCTCTTTCCTTCCTTCATACCTCTCCCTGAACCTACAGTTCACCACCTGGTCAGCCTCACTGGCCATCCTCCTATCTCAAACCCTTCACCCCAGTGCTGGATTAAAGAATGCATTGCTATGGCCGCTGTTTTATGTAGGGACCTGGAATCTAAACATGGGTCCTCAAGCTTGTAGATCAAAAATGTTACACACAGTCATCTCCCCAGCCCAAACTTCTCTTTAAAAATAATTCAGTCAAAGCATATCAATTAAATCGAATCACACAAGCAAGAGAGCATCTGTTGATATATGTGCTGCATTGTAACTTTCTGATCAATGCTTGATGTGCTAACAGCCATCAGATTTCCAACCAAAGATTTAAAACAGAAAGCACATTACAAACATTTACACACTTTTAATAACATAGGCAGCTTTTTACATTTTATTTTATAGTGATAATCTTTGTTGCTACCTCCTTTGTCATGTACTGCCACTGTTAAGATCTTCTACTCAAGCACATGGAACCATGCAACCATAGATTGAACACTCTGAATCTGTAAGCCAAAGACTTTCTTCCTTTAGATTTTTCTCTTCGGTATTTTGGTCACAGCTCTGCAAAACTAACACAGAAAACTGATACCCGTGAGGTGGAGTTTTTGTTGCGTCTAAGCCTAAGCATGTGGTTCCTAAGCTTTGGGAGTGATGTTTGAGAACTGGAGCCCTGGAAGCTGTAGGCTAGAAACTATCTAGAATGGCATAAGCAAAGCTTGATGAGTCGTTCTGGTGGGAAGCACAGAGTACCAACAAGAGTGGGACAGTGAAGGACAAGCACATGAGGTTTCCAATAAGAATGAGGACTCTAGAGGCAATCCATGTTACATCCTGGCAAAGAATTTACCTACGGTCTGTCTGTGTATCTAAGACTAACTAAGGCTGAGTTAACTAACTAAGGCTGGGTCTGCAGATTCTTATCTCATGGTTTTCCTGATATTTCATGAATTTCAGGGAGACTTTTCACAGCCATGTTTTTCAGAAGGGTACCTATCAAGCAATTAAGTGACCAGGTCTAGACCTATGTACAGCTAGGCTGTTTCAGCCCTAAGCATCATAAGTTTCCTGCTGCCCTCACTTTCAATTTATTTATTTATTCATTCTCATTCTCTCTCTCTCTCTCTCTCTCTCTCTCTCTCTCTCTCTCTCTTTCTCCCCCTCACACATACACAGAGAGAGAGAGAGAGAGAGAGAGAGAGAATGTGTCAACTTATTATTACTTCTCTTGTTTTTCTTTTATACAAACAAATAAGTGACCTGAGAGGATGCTACTCCTCATAGAAAGAATTTACATCTTAACAAGAGGTGTCACTAGATTTTCAGCATCACAGGGCTTTGTAAAAGTTGGCTGTGACCTAGATGTTCAACTACAAATGTGGAGCTATGCTAATCCTCAAGAAGTGAAAAGGGAAAGAAACAGTGGTGCTGCTCCCACACTTACTCTGTATTGTACATTTAGATTAAGTCAAACTAGAAAACGTGTTAAATGAAATATTTTTAAGTTACGTGGAAAAGTGTAGGCTGTTTAAATAACAAACACTTAGCTAAATATATTTAAAATAATTTTGTGTAGAGGGCAGAAATCTAAGAAAGCAACAGTCCCTAAATTTTCTTTTCCTTCTATATTTCAGGGAGTCAACAGCAATAATTTGGGGTGAGCTCATTTTTCTTCCCAAAGAGATCCCTTGTTTCTTATGTTGGTAAGCTTTTAGGAAGAGATATTTGTGAGACAGGGATATGAAAATTAAATGAGACACTCCATTCAGAACACAAATACCTGGCGGACTGGAGATTAGTAATTATTAACTATCATCATCATCACTGAATCTGGCCCCTTCTTCTCTAGCTTTATTTCTAAGCACTCCTGGGCCCTCATCCCCTGCCTCTGGTCGTTTTCTATTCAACCTAAATCTTATAACTGCTAAGAAAAAACAAAGTCACTGAGATTCCTTGAAATTACTAATTCATGGGACATGAGACCCTAATGCCTTTCTTAGAGCATGCAATACCCTGCACCATTTTATCACCCCGATCTCCCTACAGCTCACATACCAGACGCCTCCTCTACAGAAGAACGGTAGAGCCAAAGGCATACACTTCCTCCATACTGCTGCGCTGCTTTATCATAGGGCTCTTGCTATGCAAATTACTAATAATTTCCTTTCTAAATGCCTTTATATTATCACTCATCACATTGTATCATAAACTTGTATTCTTTCTTTACAAACTAAATTATACTTTCTTAAGAAAGGAGGGAGGGAAGAGAGATGACTCAGTGGTTAAGAGTACTGGTTGCTCTCCCAGAGGACCTGGGTTTAAGTCCCAGTACTTACACAGCACCTTACAGCCATCTGTCAACTCTAGTCCAAGGATTTGACATCTTCTGGTTTCTTCAAGCACTGCATGCATGGTGTACACAGATATACAT
Organism: Rhynchomys soricoides; assembly: GCA_019843965.1. Lineage (NCBI taxonomy): Eukaryota > Metazoa > Chordata > Mammalia > Rodentia > Muridae > Rhynchomys > Rhynchomys soricoides. Next base: position 442,406 of record JADRCH010000875.1, read on the forward strand.
ACAGGAAAAACTTAAATTATGTCTTTTTTAAAGGAATTTTTTTAATCCAGGTCTTATTTTTAAAATAAAAAAATATATATATATCATCAATGCTTAACACAGGCTATAAACAGTAAGAAGTAAATAAATACCAACTCACTTAATGCTCACTTTGATAGAAAACACTTAAATACTCAAATATTTTTAAGAAACTTTTCAAGCTCAGGTTCTAATATGAACTTAGAAAAGCCTTTTTCTATTCCACAGCTAGCTGTAAAGTACTAAGAAAGGTGCTACACAAAGTCTTAAAATCCTTAGCAAAGTTTACGATCTTTAAAAAAAACCCTTAGGAATAAAATTTGATATTGGTCAGCAGCTGGGTGGAGCCTCTAGGAGGACGGCATGCTAGGTTCCTGTCTGTAAGCATAACAGAGTACCATTAATAGTGCCAAGGACTGGCTCTTGCCCATGGATTGGGTCTCGAGTTGGGCCACTCACTGGCTGACCATTCGCTCAGTCTCTGCTCCATCTTTGTTCCTGCACTTTGTATAGGCAGGACAAATTTTGGGTTGAAAGTTTTATGAATGGGTTGTGTCCTTACCTTTCCACTGGGAGTCCTGCCTGGTTACAGGAGGAAGCCACTTCAGGCCCCATGTCCCCCATTGCTAGAGTCTCAGCTAGAGTCATTCCCACAGACATTTTATAACTTTCCCATCCCATCCCCCATCCCAGATCTCTGGCCATCCAGTAGCCAAAACAGAAGCAGAGACCCACAGCCAGACAGATGGAATTCAGGGAGTCTTGTGGAAGAGTTGGGGGAAAGGACTGAGGGATCCAGAGTGGCCAGGAACTCCACAGAAAGACCAACAGAGTCAACTAACCTGGACCCTTGGGGGCTCCCAGAGACTGAATCACCAACCAAAGAGCATATGTGGACTGGACCTAGGCTCCTCATACACACATATGCCACATTATGTGCAACTTGGTCTTCATGTAGGTCCCCCAACAACTGGAGCAGGGGGTGTCTTTGACTCTATTGCCTGTGGATCCTGTTCTCCTGACTGGGCTGCCTAGATGGCCTCCGTGAAAGAGGATATGCCCAGCCCTGCAGTGACCTGATGTGCCAGGGTAGGCTGGTTTCTCAGGGGGGCCTCTCCTCAGAGGAGAAGCAGAAGGGGAATGGGGGGAGTGGAAAGGGGTTGTGATCTAGATGTAAAGTGAACAAATAAATTAATTAATGGAAAAAAGTTGGTATATCATTAATGTTATGTTAAAGATTATAATTCAAAGACTATAAGCTTATTAAAAAGTTCTTTTATTATAGGCATATAATTATTCATACTTGTTGAAGAAACATTAAAAATAATTTGAAGCCTAAACCTAATGTAAAGTGAAAATAATAAAATAAGTTTAGCAAATTTATAATTTATAGCAAATAAATATGTATAGCAAAATCAAAATGATCAAGTTTTATATATTTTTCTGACCTATGCAAAAGATTCCACAAAATAAGGTCTAGGAATACTAAGCACAGATATTCATAAGCCTTAAAGATACATTGTAAACCAGGTAGGAGGCTCAAACCTATAGTCAGTCTTAGAAAGCCACACAGTATGACCATGAGATTAAAGCCAACCTAGACTACACCTTTGAAGGTTAGACCGCACTAGTTTCCTCTTATTCTTCCATAAGACAATACAACTAGCTACCCCTTTAAAGAAAAGATGAATTTAGTTGGTACAGTCAAATATACAAAAATATGTTTCTTGTTATATTTCACTCCAAGAAAGCTAAGAGTGGAGTCAAATCACGATGCAGTTGTTGAATCAACTGCTCTCTATCCACCCATGGAGAGAGCTAGTTAGGGGAGATGAACATAGGGTCTGGGAGAACTGAAGTAAAAAAGAAATATTTTCTGAGAAAATACTTTTCAAATTTAACCCACACTCATCATCACAATAAGTTTCTATCACTATGTTGAGAATATGGACAGGTAAACTCGGCATGGTGGCATATATGTGTAATTCTGGCACTTGAAAGGTTAAAAAATGCCTCAAGTTCAAGTTCAGTGAATTCTAGGCTAGCCAGGGCTAGTGAGACACCAATAATGATAATGAGGAGGAGGAGGAGGAGGAGGAGGATGATAATGAAGATGTAGTAGACACAGGCACGTAAAGAAAAATAAAATTATTCATGAATCACATACTGGAAGCCAAAGGTTCCTAGGGTACCTAGACATATTTTGGCTACAGAATTATATTTCTAAAACACACTAAAATGTTCAAGGTATTGGTAATACAGTAGATGAAATGTCAGATGAAAAATAAAAGACATTTTTGGGCTTTTGTTTCCCCTCAAATATGTATGAACTCGCACCCCACTTTTTAACAGTCGGTTTTATGAACTCCCGTCCCACTTTTTAACGGTCGGTTTGATGTTGGTTTGTCAATTTGTTTTGAAACAGGGTCTAGCTAATAAGCGCAGGTCACTTCAAACTTAGGACCCTCCTGACCTAACCTCCTGAAGTCCCCAGAACTAGGTGTATGCCACTCATCCCAACCTGTCCCCTATTATTCTTATATTCAGAAAAATTTAAACTACATAATTTCTAAATGTCTCTTTGGACTATGAACTTTCATGACAGTACACCAATGGGAAAAAAATGTAACAAGCATGAAGATCCATTTACAATGTTTCCTTAATGTGAGTTAAACCAGTAAAAACAACATTGCTAGTATTTTATTAAAAAAAAAAAAAATGAGGAGTGGGGCTGAAAAGATGGCTTGGCAGTTAAGAGCACTTGCTGCTCTTGCAGAGGATCCAGTTTCTGTTCCCAGCATCCACATCAGGAGGCTCACAACAGCTTTTCCCTCCAGCTTCAGAGGATCTAATACCCTATTCTGATCTTGTGGGCACCATCACATATGTGTTGCACTTACACTGATTCAGGTTCACATACATATAAGCAAAGTACTTTTAGAAAATAGTAATGAACCAGTGAGATGGTTCAGTGGGTATAAAGTGCTTGCTACCAAATCTGACAACTTGAGCTCAATCCCTAGAACCTACATGGTGAAAGGAGAGAACAAATTCATGAAAATTGTTCTCTAACCTCCATGACTCATGCCTACACACAAACGCACAGACAGACTTTCTCTCAGACACACATAAATAATAAATGTAAAATATAATAGAGAAGATTATGCCAGTAACTTGAAACAAATGACTTTAAAAAATAGTTTTAAAACCTTTAAGTAAAGTTAACAGGAGAAAATGTAAGAATAATTATCAGCATTATTGGGAGCACCATTAAAGCATTTTAATCTTTAAGGAATCCCAAGTCAAGGCTGAGGATACAGGTCAGTGTCAGAACCCTTGCTTGGCACTCATAAGACCCTGGGTGCAACACACTCATGCACTGGCGTGCGCACACACACATGTGCACACACACACAAACACACACACACACACACATTTAAAACATCAGGCTAGGCTGTGGAGATAGCTTAGTCAGCAAAGTGCTTCCTTTACAATCATCCAAGGACCTCAGTTTGATCTTCAGAGCCCATGTTTTCAAAAAAGCTGGGCATGGTGGTATATGCATATAATTCCAGTACTGAAGAATTAGAGACAAGTGGACCCTGGGGTCCAATGGACAAATGGCCTGGCCTAATCAGCTAGTTCCAGGTCATTGAGAAATTTAAATAACAGATACACCCCACCTGAAGAAAGTCCTCTGGCCTAAACACACACACACACACACACACACACACACACACACACACACACAGAGTCAAAAGGCAGTGAAGTTCCAAAAGCAAATATAGAAAGCAGTGTAAAGCAGTGTAATGAGGGAGCTGATGGACATGCACAGCTGCCCTACAAGTTACACCAGTACAGCCTCCTTGCACCGGCCACACTGTATTTCTCACGTCAACGGATGAATAACCAGGTTACAACAATGAGTGCATTTTACGAACTGATAAATATGTTTTGCTGCCCTTTTAAAGAGGCCACATTATTATGATTAAAAAAAAAAAAGAGGAAACTGCTCTTACCACTGTTTTAATTTCGCATTCACCCAAACTCAATGTATTTAATAGCTCTGTTGTTCCAAGACAATGAATGCAATTATGACTACTGGTCTTCTAAGGAGTGATGACAACTATGGAACCAATCAAAACTGCAGCAAGTCACATTTGACCAGATCAATGTTACAGAAAAGGAAAAATAATATATTCTTACTGCTTTTTAAAAGTCATAATACAATAAAAACATACAGATTTAATTCTGTTTGTGGTACATAAATATGGATTACTATATTTAATCATATGATATCGCCAATGTACAAAATACAGTTAACTTTTAAAAAAGAAATAAGTATTTAAAAAAAAAAAAAAAGCCCCAGAAAATAGCAAGCATCCCAACAATCTTTGGGTAGCTCATAGCTAAAACAGTACAGAAAAATGCAAGTAGAGTTAGTCCACATTAGATATAAACTAAATACTTCCAACTACTAGAGTATTGACACTTTTAAGTAGTAAATTTGTCTTATTTCTTTGAAATACATCTCCCAGGAGCTAGAGCATTGGCTCAGAAGTTAAGAGCACTTGTTGGTCTTGCAAAGGACTCAACTTTGGTTCTCAGCACACACACATTTTTAAATCTTTTCCAAGCCAGGTGCAGTGAATCTCAGAACAGAAAAAGAAGAGCAACTGAATTGTGAGTGAGAGCATAGCCTGGGCTACAAAGTAAAACTCTATCTCAGAAAAGCCCAAAACAACAAAACATATTTGCCTCTTTCTTCTGCCTTTGTAACGAGTTCATCAACACTATCTGACTTGACATCTCCCAGTTCCCTCTTAGCTTTTAACCCTTCAACTCCACTAGCTTCTTCACTGCTTGCATTTAAAACAGAGGAAGTGTCCCATTGATAACTCCTCCTTCAAGATTATTCAAAAGTCTCTACAATGAAAGCACACTTCACCTCTGCTGTGTGCACTGCAACCTGGCTTTTGCTCACAGTCCTCTATCCAAACTACTCAGACCAAGAGCAACAATAACTAACTGCCAAACCGTTCCAACAAGCATGTTCCAGCTCTTATCTGATCAGACCTCTCTGTAAAATACAAAGCCTATGAAAAACAATAATCACTCTGTTCTTAACCCTCTCTTCTGACTCATGGGATCACACACATCCTCGGACACATACTTCTATCTCTATTTTCTGGGTTTCCTCTTCTGATCACTGTCTAGTGTCCCTGGCCAAATTCTTTCTGACAGCTCCTTGGGTTGAGGAGGCTTTGGATTCTATCCTCCTCCTCATTTCACTTTGTGTGTGTACCCTCCTTTTATGAACTCAGCCACTTCTGAGGTTTCAATATCACCTACATGTTTAATGACTTCCTAAATGCTCATACAAGGATGAGTCCAGACTTTCTTATATAAGAGGTAGCCAGAAAGTCACAGGACAGTACCATGACACTAGAGAAAACAATCTTAAGCTGGCACCATACAAGCCCCTCTAATAAATGACTCGGTACACTCATTCTCAGTATCTACCTCTTCCCAATGTAACTCCTCTGCTTACCTTCACTGGGGTGCCCAGTCTAGTCCTGGCTTATGTCTTTTGACCAAGAGTAACTATTAATGACACCCTTTGTTCTCAAAATACCATCTATTTGACCAACAAACCGTATGACTGCCCCACATACTCACCCATCCCTCCGAGGTTTTGTACCCTACTAGGTAAGTCCTCCTTAAACTTTTTGTTGTTTTAATTATGAATATAAATATATATGTGTGTGTATGAGTTTTATATATATATATATATATATATATGCAGATATACTTGTGTACGTGTGCATGACCTCAGAAACATCATCCATCTTTTTTGAGACAAGGTATCTCAGTGTCCTAGAATTTACCAGTTAGGTTAAACTGGACAACTATAGCAAGGGGTCCTGTTGCCTCTGCCTCCCCAGAGCTGCAATTTTAAGAGCATGCTACTAGGACTACCATTTTTACATGGCTTCTGGGGATCAAAATTAGGGTCTCACACATACGAAGCAGACACTTTACTGAGTTAACTCTTCAGCCCCCTCCCCATGTACTTTACACCTCTTGTAGCTAACAAGCTAGAATGCCTTCACCTCTTCTTCTCAATGACATCATTACATCATCAAGTTCTCAGTCTGGGAAAAGTCAGTATTTACAGGGCTTCCCAACGATAGTGCTTCATTTTATCTACTTTCAGGGTTACATTTATAGTTGTCACCTACTGGCCAAGTTTTGAGTAGGACATTACCATTTATTATCAACATCATACATTCTCCACAAGAGCTGATCTTCTGGGGTTCATTATCTATAAGAACAAGTAATCCTAATATACTAGACTTAAGCGTTAACCTTTGTTTTTCATGGTTCCTGTTTTGCAGGTTAGCATGGTTTAATAGCTGGTCATTAAGGACTTTCAAGCTAGACAGACTCAGGTACTCCTGGTTGTGTACCTTCAGGAAGGCTACTGACTAGCACTAGCATTACTATTACTGTGATTAGCACTATTAAGACTGGCTTCCCAGAAATAGCAGCTACATTTTGACCCTTATTACTTAAAACTGCCCCAACCCTGGAATTTTAAATTTAGAATTTTCATGTGTACCCCTTTTTCCACCTCTAGTATTCCATTACTACCATAAATCCTACTCACAGATCCTTTTTTACTAAGATTCTTCACCTTCTCTATTCTCCACATGTATCAGCCTCAAGTTGGCTTGGCTTTTCCTCCTAATTGACTAGGAGTTCTGTGTGCCACTGCTGTGAACAACGACCCCACTGTAGGAGTTCTGTGTGCCACTGCTGTGGACAAC
>JADRCH010000875.1:449263-474135 GCA_019843965.1 Rhynchomys soricoides
TGTAGGAGTTCTGTGTGCCACTGCTGTGGACAACGACCCCACTGTAGGAGTTCTGTGTGCCACTGCTGTGAACAACGACCCCACTGCCATCTTCCATTCCTTCCTGTCATACCACCCTTCTCGCCAGGCTCTTCACTGCACCCTTCTTTCCTATTCTTATCCAGGTTCAGTTTACCACACTTGCTTTTTCACCTAACCAAAGCAGGTTCTGGAGAAAACCACTTAACCACTCTGATAACCTCTGCACATTTGTGATTTCAAATCTTGGAAGAATATTTATCAGGACTCAGTAATTAGGTCACTAGTCCTTGTTAAATTCCTTCACCTCCACACAAGAGCTCTTTTCTGGATCAATTAGCCACAAAAACAGGAAATTCCAATACACTAGGCTTAAAGTACTTCTCCAAGCATACCCAATTCACATTTTTCTGTCTCAGCAGATAACCTTGCTTCATAGAGAAAAGAAACAGCACCCTGGAAGCTCAGCTCCACCTCAACCCACGCCCTTATTTCCTTCTCTTTTGCAAACAGAAAGATTCATTGCCACTCTTCTGTGTACCTTTTTACCTTTGCTCCTGGGCCCACACCTCCCCCTTTCTTTCATATTACACTCAATCAATTAGCATCTTTCTATTACAGGATGCACCTTTCCCTCAATCCACACAGGATCTTCGACTTCACTCCTTAAAGAAAAACACACCTTTGGCCAATCGCATCTCCCAGTTCAAGTTTCCATACACTGTCTCCTCTTCATTTCAAAAGTAACTGAAAGACTATACTTACTGAATAAAGATGTTTTTATATAATTAGACTTAATTTTTTCAAATTATATACAACTTGGCTCAATGAAAAAATAAACAACTGAAAACTGATGATTTTGTTACCTTTTTGTGTATTTTAAAAAGTAAAAATAACCAGCATCACTATTCACCCAGTTTAGACTCCAAAGTCTGCTTTTACTTTCCTTTATCCCATTTCTTAGGCTAGGACTGCTACAGGTGACACTTTTCCCATCTCAAACTAATTCAGGGAGTGGGCTTTTAAAGATTAAATAAAATACTGAGTGTATAGTCTACATACCATGAAGTGCTATAAAAAGAGTATACTCTTATTATGCTGTCTTTAGCAAAGTGAGCATGAGGTTAGATCATTGACTTATTCTTAAAAAATGGATGAGTCTCAGTAATCAATGCTTTCTTTTTTCTTTTTTTTTTTTTTTTCCAAGACAGGGTTTCTCTGTGTAGCCCTGGCTGTCCTAGAACTCACTCAGTAGACCAGGATGGCCTCGAATTCAGAAGTCCGCCTGCCTCTGCCTCCCGAGTGCTGGGATTAAAGGTGTGCACCACCACTGCCAGGCCAATGCTTTCTTTTCTGATCATGAGTCATGAAGTACTTGGCAATCTAACATAATTTTCCTGAGAATCAATGTCAAATGTTTCAATGTACAATTTCTCAGATTCACCTCTAATTCTTCAATTCTGAAATGTAAAACAGGCGGTTCTTGCTGGGCACACTGGTACACACCTTTATTTCAGCACTCAAGGAAGTGGGACCACAAATTCCAGCCAGTCCAGGCTCAAAACAAACAAAATGGCAATTCTTCAAGTTTCTGGCAGAAATCTACTCTTCAGTTTTAGGTTCACTTTAAAATCACATAGAAAAAAGAATTCACACACAGCTAGCTGTCTCCGCACGTGCACAGCCTGTCTGGCTATAAACATCCCACACCACAGGTACATTTGTTACTAACAAACTTACATTGGCAGACCATTCTCACCCCAAAGTCACAGACTACATTAAGGCCCACAGTTGTGTATATACAACAGGTTTTGACAAATGTCTGATATACAGCCACCGCTGTAGTACTGTAGTACCCTAAAATTCCTATGTCCTCTGCCCATTTATTCTCCCCTTTCTTCAACTTCTGATCTTCCGTCTCCAGAGTTTTGCTTGCTTTTTCCAGAATGTCTCATACTTGGAATAATAAAGTACACAACGTTTTCAGACTAGCTTCTTTCATTTGGTAATAGGTACTTCAGATTCCTCTGTCTTTTAAAGCTTGAGATACTTTTAAATACCACTTATTAAAGTGTAGTTGGCATGACATGTAACACACTGTACATCTTTAAAGTATATAATTAGTTCGGTTTCAACATATGTGTACACCCATGAAACCATGGTCATAATAGGATAGTGGAACCTGTCTATCACTCCTGCAGTTTCCTCGTACATCCTTGTTATCCCTCCCTTCTGTGCCCTTACTTCATCTATACCCAGCCCATCACTGATACGATCTCTGCCACCATAGAGAAGAACACATCTTCTAGATGGAACTACAAAGTACATAGTGGGGCTTTTTGTTGCTGTTGTTGTTGGATTGAGATTGTGTGTGTGTGTACCCGTACATAAGTGTGTTGGGGGTGTCTGGCTTTCTACACATAGCATAATTACATTGTATGATCTTATAGTCCATTCCTCAATTACTAATTAGTAATCCACTATATAAATGGCTCTTTATTTTTCAAAGATCGGTTAAAAAAAAAAAAACAGTTTTATAAATATGACTAAGTGTATGTGGAACCCTAGTATTCATCTAATTTTTCCATTTATTTAAAATGGCTAGAAGCTCACAGTGGTGAAGAAATCACCACTGTGGGTTTCAATTTCAAAGACTAACATTTGAATGAAACAATGGCTAGTAGTACCAATGAAAATAGAGTTGCCTCACTGACTCCACGATCAGTTTACGGCTACTCACTAATCTAATAAAGGGTAAATATGCTGAAAATGTATTACAAAGTATTCGCTATTTTCTGGTTCTTTATTATGAAGAGTAGACCTTAGAACTACGTATTTTTTGATACAAGTATTTTGTTGTTGTTGTTTTCTTTCACAGTACTGGAGACTAACGCCAGGGCCCTGTGCATGCCAGGCAAGCGCTCTACCACCATGTCACATTCTCAACCCCATTTTCTCACGTTTGAGACAAAGCCTCACTAAGCTGTTAAACTGTCCAGGCTGGTCTGAAACATGTGATCCTCCTGCTTCAGCCTCCCAAGTAGTAGGGACTATAGAGATGCTCCATCAAGTTTTACAGATCAAAGTATATTTGTCTAATACTTTATATTCTGATGTTAAAAAAAAATATCCATTTATAATGTGATGGTCCATTTATTTCAAGACATCTGTAATAAAACAAAAGAATTAAGATAATCTCTTTGTTGCTTATTAGAAAATCATTTGAAAAATCCAGGTCATTTACATTGTAATTTCACAATGTAAATGTATGGCCAAGAAAAGCCATATTTGATAACATTTCTGGGGCTTAAGTTCTTTTTAACAGGCATCTAAAAATAATTCAAAATAAAAATCAGATGAAGGTGTTCAAGTTAAATATAGCAGCAGACTATAAAAAGACTCCGGAGTTCTGTATTATATGGCTTTCTCTACAACTAAAACTAACAAACACTAAATCCAAGCTACATTTGGGAACATAAATGACTAGGTTGGTTCAAAAGAACTAAAAAGAAAATGAGCCAGAGAAAGGGCTTAGTAAGAGTACTTTCCTAGCATGCTCAAGGTACTGAGTTTGATTCTCAACACTAGAAGAAAAAAGAAGTAAGCATAAAATGAAAATTGTCCATTTATGGGCAAAATGGTTAAGCTCAGTATAGGCAACATAAAATTTTCTGCAATGCAAAGTCACTAATAGACATTAGTGACTAATATTTTGAATAATCTCCACTTGGATGCTTAATTTTATCACCTAAAACCTAACCCCCCAACCAAGCCTATTCTTCTCAGACAGCTCTCAGTACCTCCCTATTCTATGGTTCTCACTAAAGACAAAACTGCTGCTGTCCTCTACGTCTCTATACACCATGGATTAAAAAGTCAATGACCTCTCAGCACAGCCACAAAGTCCTATATCATTTCTGGCAGCACTACACTAATATCCCCAGAGTTGGTATCTCTGCTTCTGTTCCTGCTAACCCTTCCCCCAAATGGTGGTATATTTTCCAATTAGCCACAGTGTGGCTCCTTTGAAAATCAAGTTTGATTATATCAGTTTTTAATCAAAGAGAGGACTCCTCTCCTTACAAAGACTTAAAAAGCCTTTCACTATCTGATCTCTCACCCTTTTAAATCTGTCAGTACTCTACAACTCTTACTTAACTGGCTCCAACACAGCCAGACCAGCCTCTCAGCTCTCTTCAGACTCCAGTCTCCACACTATTGCCTCAGGGCTTTTGCAAGTGGCTTTCTTACTGCACATCCTTCCCTCAGAAAAGAGCATGGATCACCCCTCACTTCCTTCCGGTTAGCAAATATCATTTTTTTTTCCAGAAGGGCTTTCCTAACTACTTCTAATCAAATTGCAACCCGTTTCTGGCTCTGTCCTCCCCTGCTTTTTCTCTAAGCCCTTTAACATCATCTGACAAGGGCATTTTTTATTTATGATCTGAGATTCTTCCAGAAGATGTATGACCAAACGAGGGGGATATTTATCTGTTTATAAAAAGTGTCTGACCCACAATAGGTACTTAACAGATCTTTACTAAATGCACATGCTGTATATGCAATTTATTGTCTGGGAAGTATTTTAATGGAAACTAAATTACAGAAACTCATCTCCCCTTATGCCCCCTCTCTTCCAAACTCTCTCAATATCTGTATGTATTAGTATCAATGTGGATGACAGCAAAGAGCAACAGAAAAATTACTTGCAAAGCTCTTTAAAAACAAATATCCCCTACCAATTAGCTACCTAATAAAAGCTAAGAGCCATCATCATTTTTAGTATAAGGTTACTAGGTGTGGAAGTTAAAAGTGATGGCAGACCAGCCAAACGCCTTCAGGAAGAAAAAGCTCAAATCAATGTGCCATATCAATCTGTTAAACAAACCCTGGAGAAAATGCAAAATGAATTTGATCCTTACGGAAATACTGGCCAGAATTCAACACAAATGTGTATTCAACACAAGTCAACACCCTAGAATTTTTTTCTCACACCATCAACTCCCAAGCAAGAGCTCGCTAGTGCCCTCCCCCCCCCGTGTGTGTGTGTGTGTGTGTGTGTGTGTGTGTGCGCGCGCGCGCACGCGCGCGAGGATGTTTTGCAGTTTTGTTTATCCCTCTGAGGATTGGATATTGGATGAGGACACTCTCCTTGACTCGCTGAGCTCCAACCCTCCATCAGGAACCCTGGGCCTCTGGTGGCAAAGGAAACTCTCCCTGGGTCATGTCTCTATTATATTAGCATCTCAGCCACCGCTCCAGAGGTGCGCGCGAACCACGAAGGGTTGTTTGCGGAGTCCCGCAGCAGGTGTCACGGGCAGGGAAGGGACAGCAGGGACTCAGGAGCACCAGGGTGGGGATGACAGATGGGCCCGCGGCGCTAAGTGAGACGCCCTGAACCTGTCAGCTCCCGCTGTCGCCTGCTGGGAAGGACCGGGCAAGCTGAGGGCAGCAGCGATCCAGAACAAGCGCTCCCCGAGGTGTAGCGCCCTCTGAGGGCACCGGCCCGCCGCACCAGCCGGCCGGTAAGTAAAGTTAGTATGGGGTCCGCGCCGCCGCCACAGCCCTCGAGGACCGGGACCACCTCAATCAGCAACCGTGCAGAGCTCGTAGTGCAAGCGAACCCCGGCCGGGCCGAGCTCCAGGCACCACCCGTTCCCTCAGCGCCGCACGACCCCGCCCGAGCAGCCCGCCACCTTCCCGCCATGCCCCGCTGAGATGGAGACTCTGACCCTCTAAAGGAGCCCGCTGCCGTCCTTACCTCCACTCTGTGGTCCGCCGCGCTCTCGCCCGTGCAAAAGAATCCCGACTCCCCACAGCTGCCCCGCCAGCGTGAGCTCTCACCCCCGCCCCCTCAGGTAACCCGGGAAACCGGGAACACCACCCCTTCCTCCCCCGCCCAGACCCAGTCCCTCTCCTCTGCGCGTGCGCACAGGCCGGGCCTCGAGCGCCTAGAGTTCCGCCCCGCCGGGAGGGCACGCCGGGGACGCCGACGTGATGCGTAGAGAATCTCAGCCAATGAGAGGAAGAAGGTGAGACAAGTACAGCGGGGCGGGACTTGTGCAGTTTCTCTGAGTTCCACCCCTCCCGGCGGCGTAAAGCCAACCCCAGAGACTCAGCCCCTAAAATAGCAAAGCATACTGTCTTCTTTCTACTGTAAACTCACATTTACTGGAAAAACTACATCTGTGTTGAAGACTGTTCAATGTGACTGACTGACTGACTAGAACTTTACCATTACGGAAAAATGAATGATCAGTAGCCAAAAATTATCTTGGACTATATTTAGGTCCTTTAAAAACAGCTTATTACCAACCTCTGTAGCTGACCTAAGATCTTTGCGGCTGTTATGTAAAACGTTTGGAATGTATTGTTAAACTTAGCCAACGACTGGCTTTTCAGCAATGCTCAAAAGAAGAATAGCATCAGCGGGGAGATTTCCCTGCTGTGCTGTAGTCTGCCCACCTGATGTCCTTTCCCCTGTATTTGGCAAATGTATTGATTTATAGTCATTTGTCCATGGCTATAAGACCTCGTGTACAATAAACCTCTTCCACAATAGATCGTGTAATTCTGGGAAACCCGAATCTGTATTACTAAGCAGTATTCACTCAAAGTTGCCTCAGAATAAACTTTCCTTTGTTTTTCATTTTTGTTTTGTTTTCATGGACAGTATGTGCAATAAACTGTTGTCTGTCTTCTGTTGGAAGCCAAAGTATAAAAAAAAAAAAAAACAAAAAACTGGAAAGGTTCACCAAGATGGAAGTAGGGCTATCCTCAAGATAGTGCTGGGGCTTGACCTTATATTTCTGTCAAGAAACAGAAAGAGAGAAACTTGTAAAAATTCTGGGTCCAGGTCTAATACCCTACCTAGCTCTGTTGAAGTATGTTTGCATACAGTGGGCCATGTGACAAAGATCCTTGCTTAAACCAAACTTTAGTCAGACTTTTGAACCTTCTCCTTGCCCCGTGTGCTATGTGTGCACATCTTAGTAAACTCAAGGTTTAGCAATTGCCAAAGCAGTTTAGCAAGAACCCACACATACACAATCACACCCTTCCTGTCTAACAAAAATGTACCAGTCCCCACCTTTGGTATCTATTCATACTGGCCTGCCTTCAGCATGAATCTTTTGAGGCTGGTGCTACCAAAATACACCTGTGTTGGTATCAACTATAGGTTCCATGTTTCTTGACTATAAATCCCCACTTATGCCTAGTGTGTTTAGAACAGAGGCCAGCTCTGTACCTGGGTCTCATTTGTTATACTAGCCCTGGATAAAATTTGCCTTTGCCACTTTAACTTGTGCCCAGCTTTGGTTTTCTCGTGACTATTAATTTTATATACTTTAATATACCAATCTCTTCTGAGTGTGGGAACCACAGGTTAAATAAAAGGATATCTGATCCTCACTACAGACAGTCTAACTAAACCTAAGACTGACAAAATGATGATGCTGTAGGCATTTTGACAGTTTAGGGGCCACCCTTCCTCATCTTCCAGCCACAGAGGCGTGGGGGTGGGGGGGTGGGGGGAAGAGTCAAAGCTGTACTGATATATTTGGTATCATTTGGCAGTTTTTAAAGTCTTCCCAAATAATACAATCAATAATCAAATAATCTATGGGTTGATCATGTAGCAAAAGAGTAGGGTGGAGAGATTTACAATCACTGACAGAAAAACACTAGAACCCCCATTTTCACCACCAAAGAATACATATAATAGTTAGAACATGTCTGAGAAAAGCCCACAGCATACACATGTGAGGAAAGGCAGGAGCTGTGTGAATAAAGACTCACAACCACCATGACCCATGCTTTGAGCCTTTGCTCTTTCTCCAGCTCTGGTCCAGTTTATTTCTTCCTTAATAAACTGCCCTTTCTTTTACCACTATCCTATGTGTCCCTGGTCCAATTCCTTGCTCTAAGACACAAAACCCTGAAAATTCAAGTGGGTAACTTCTTTACTCCATGGTCTGTCTATAATAGTAGAGATCACTGTAGACCTAAGGCCTCCAGTCACTTTTTCACACAGGAATTGAGAAATAAAACTAATTCAGGATGTTATATACAAAGTCTGTTTACCAAACACAGCTCTTAATTCCTCAACTCCCTTGTGGCCTGATGATAGAGTATACAGTTAGCCACTGATGTGGCTGAAGGGATCTCTCTGGGAAAATTCTTTTCTTTAAAATATCTTCATCTGATTCCGGTAGTTAACCATTAACAGCTCATATCTTTAGGCAGATGTTACCCACTTCCTCTGACAGGCAGTCTCTTAAAATGCCAGTACTCTAGGGATGAGTAACATACAAAGTCTCTTAAGAATCAAATGAAAGAAATGCCACAAAATGGGCATTCATTTAACAAATATGTAAAGAGCATCTCTTAAGTACTAGGAGCTGTGCCCAGCTCAGTGCCAGGCACTGGAAACAATGCAATGTCTCTAAACACAGAGAGGAAAAGGAGTTACAGTGTACTGATCAGATATTTACCCAAGACTGAATCTAGTTTTATTCACTCAAAGTTCTCTTGCTAATCTAAAACAACAAACAAACCCTTTAATGAACGAAAAGTCACATAAATATCAAGTAACAAACTGCTTTCTGGTTCCCTTGGAAGAGAGATTATAGATGAATGAGCAAGACTTCATTAAATGGAAAGAAAATGAAAGACATTACATAATAGTATACATTGATCCTCAAAATATTTTTATTCATAAAAGGCCAAAGTAATGACATTTGTGACATTATCTGCCTTCATTATAAAGGGTTTTAAACAAGACATTACAGTATTTATTTTGTTCAAGAACACTTTAGAATTAAGCCAAGTATAGTAGTGAACACTGGTAATCTTAGCATTTCAGAGACTGAGGCAGGACAATTGCCACAAACTTAACCTTGACAACTTGAATTTGATTCATCAGAAACCTTCTGATGACAGAAGAAAAGAACCTAATTCTAAAAGTTGTCCTCTGACCTCCACATGTATTTCATGGCTTGTGCACATGCATACACACACACATACCAAACAGACAAACAAATATATAAGTAAACATAAAAGCAAAACTAACATGGCATATTAGACTATTGATATTAAGGTATGATAGTACATGCCTAGCACTGAAGAAGTGGAGGCCAGAGGATCAGGAGTTCAAGGTCATCCTTGGCCACATAACAAGTTTGAAGCCCTTTCTCAAAACAACAAAAACAAGATGAGTAAATATTAGTAAATAATGGAACACTAAGTATACACAAGTTTAAGACACTTAGCTTAAGAAATTTCAAATGGATATCAAAATAGTAATTGAGAACATACAAAAGTGAAAAACATCTATAGAAATAAAATTAATATTAAAGAAGGAGACTGTACCTATATGTCTTTGCTACCCTGGAGGAGTTTTATAGCAGTAAACTGGCAATATAACTTGCCTCAGAATGAATGCTAAAATGAGACTATAACATAAAGGCTTTAAAATCTATACTGTAATGTGCACATCTTCACATTTAATTGTTCCTAAATAACTTCAAATGTTTTTAGTGACTAAGAGGTCACATGGCTCCTCATTTCACTTCAGCAAAAGCCAAAGTCCTTGCAATGACCTTCAGAGCTTAATATCTGCCCCAGAACCTAACCTCCCTCTTCTCCCTTCCTCCCAGAGTGGCCTCTTCACTGTTTGGCACATACTTCCAGGCAAGTTCTTACTTTTAAGAGCTTGCACTGCCTGGCCCCTCTGTACAAAGTGCTTTCTCTTTAGATAGCCACAATGATAATTCCTTTAGCTATACTCTGATTTTTATCTCCTAGTAAGATCTACCCTCAGGACTGCCTTGGGACCTCAGCAACAAAGGATGCTGCCCTGGACTCGGTGCCTAAATTTCTTTCATAAGACAAACACCCTCTAAGTAACTGCTTTGGTTTTTTATTTATTTATTTCAGTGATTTGTCCCTTGGGATCCTAGACTTCAAAGCAGTTGGGAGGACAGACCTACAATACCAGGCCCAGCTCCTATGCTTATTGTTATCATCACTCTCACTTACAATACAAGACCCACAAGAACATCAATTTTTATGCTAGACAGTGTACCATGAGTGCAAGTCATGAAATGTAATTTGTAACTTTAAACATCTTTTTCATAGCACCTATTAATTTTAATATTTTTAAATGATTTATTTATTATTCTCTTTTTGTCCTTCCAGGTATTGGATCCAGAACCATGAACAAGCTAAGCAAATGCTCTAGCATCAAGATACACTTTTACTGTTCTACTTTGAGACAGTCTCATTACATTGCCCAGGCCTGGCTAGTATGCTTATTGTAATCATCTTTCCCACTTAAGACTACATGATCTGCTGGAGAGATGGCTCAGCGGTTAAGAGCACTGACTGCTCTGCCAGAGGACCTGAGTTCAATTCTCAGCAACCACAAGGGTGGCTCACAACCATCTGTAATGGGATCTGATGCTCTCTTCTGGTGTGTGCTTGAAGACAACTACAGTGTACTCATATAAATAAAAAATAAATTAATTTTTTAAAAAAGACTACATGATCCAAGCTTTGCACCACATGATATATCAAAAAGCCCTGAATTCAAAATACCTCTGCCTTCTGTAGTCGCTGGAACACACGTACACAGTCACACATAGGGACACACACACACACACAATATTACCAGGCACTGAGGATATCTGAATGAATGCTTTCACTAAGAAAATGTTGTAGGTAGCCATGGTGTCTCTTGCCTGTAATCCTAATACCAGAGAGGTTGAGGAAGAAAGATCACTGTAAATTCAAGACTAGCCAAAGTGAGACCCTATGTCAGAAACAAAACAAAAAAAAAAAGAAAACCTGCTTACATTTCAAATAAGCATCCAAAGAAGATATTGATTATAATTCTGAGTTAAGTTTATACAAGTTCAGTGCCTAGTGGATTTGTGAAGTGAGGAAGGATGCAATTTCTATAACAATATAATGGTCAAAATAATATAATTAACTATGTTTATACACAACTCAAGACCAAGTAATTGCTCCATTAAAAAATAGTAAGTCAGGGGAGTTGGTTCAATTGATGAAAATTTGTCTCACCAAGATGAGTACAGGAGTTGGGATACCCAGAACCTAACATAAATGCTGTGTGGTAGTGTATCTGCAATCTCAGTGCTTGGAAGCTAGGCTTGCCACATGTCAAGCTCTAGGTTCATTTGAGTGACCCTGACTCAGTAAAAAATTAAAGAAGACCCTGATATTCATATATGCTCACCAACACACACACACACACACACACACACACACCTATACATGCAAAAATGTCAGAGATATATCAGCTAAGAACATAATTTCGTGGTAGAGCAGTTGCTCAGTGTGGATGAGGCCCTGGGCTTGATTCCCAGTATTTCAAAAGCAATAATAATTTAAGAACTATGATTACTATTTTAGACATATAAACTGAGTTTTGGGTGGTATACCTCAATAAATCTTTAAAATGTGATTTTAAACAGATGCGTTAAATTTGATTGAAGTTGCCAATTCATAATTAATGTCTTCATAATATAAGTATCAACTTCTCTTCTTCTTTACAAAAACTATGCTATTAAAGTTGATTTTAATGTAAGTCTTTAATGCAATTTTCTTTGCTGTTTCACTGATAGCAAATGTCCTTATTGTGTGGACACTTTATTCAAGACTTATGTCATTCCGTTACAAGATTTATGAAATTCAAAAGCTACTTTATGAGGTGACTAGCAAGAAGTCTTGAAGTGATTCAGATTTTCTTCTTTGCTGTGGAAACCCTGTGCTAAGTGTGACTTGGGATTCAACTTCCATGTGTAGGAAAGACCGCTTGTGGTCAACAGTGTCATTTTCCCATTAAAGTATTATTTTCTTCTCAAAATATGACCTGTTTTTATGCTTCTCATTGGAAATGTGTGTGTGTGTGTGTGTGTGTGAGAGAGAGAGAGAGAGAATCATATAAGCCAGGCTCAAGAGAAATACACAATATAAAAACTGAAGTGTATTATTATGCCAAAGGCAATCGCTAGTGGCTGAAACACTTGTCCATGGATGTTTAGTGCACACGCTGACACACATACACATTATTTTTTTTTTTTGAGACAAGGGCTCTTTAAGTAACCATGGCTATCCTGGAACTCACAGAGTTCTCCTGCCTCTGCCTCCCAAGTGTTGTGATTAAAGGCATGCACCACACGTTACTGTGTTTAATACTATTATCACCATCACTGTCTCTGAAAACAAATTAGAATTTCATCCAGGCCTGTAATCCCAACTACTCAGGAGAATCACAAGTTTAATCACTGCCATGGCTATGCAATGAGTTCAGCTAGAAAATTTACCAAGAGTCAATCCCAAAACAAAAAGACAGAGCTCAATGGCAAATCATTTGCCTAGCATGTGCCAAATCCTAGGTTCACTCTTTAGAACTGCAAAATTAAATGAGGAAGAAGAGGAGGGGGGTAGAATTTTGGTCACTTATTAAGCATAAGCCAATTCAAATACTTGGTATTCATATTTAAGTAGCAAATATTTGTCAGTCTTTATACCCAATATAGTCCCATGGCTGGCAAGTTTTTGATTAACTTTCAGCTGCAACCTACATGAGCTGTTTATTTTAGAAAAGCAAACTAAGTGAGCCCTACATATTAAACTGGCTGTAGAAGTGAAAAGAAATTTTAAAATGCTATCATTAGGAAAACCGGTTTCCTATGTAGTCCTGTTTCTAAAGCCAGGAACCCAGATTGTCAGAGGAGATTAAAGAGTAGAAGAGCTTCTAAGAGCTCAAGACAGGCAATTCAGAAGGAAACTAGAAACACACGCCCACTCATCAGTGGATCCACCAAACAGAGTATCACCGGACCACAACAAAGCTGCAGGTGCAAAGGGCCAAGGGCCAGGAAAAGGCCAGGTGAGGAACAGCAGGCACATTGGCAAGCAAACATAGTGTTGTATATGAAACATCCCCCGGAGCTTTACATGTTGGAACAAATCGGTTCCAACATAGGTTGGAACCCCTATCGATATTGGGTTGTATATCGAATATGAAACATTCCCCCGTAGCTTTATATGTTGGAACATATAGGTTCCAACATAGGTTGTTGATCCCCAGCTGGGAGCCAATCCGCGAGATGGGAACTTATTAAGGGAATGAGTACCTGGGGTGGGGGCACTTAAGGATTCCTGCTTTCTACTTCCTGGATGCAAATGCAATGTGAATATCCACGTCATATTCCTGATGATATACCCTCTCCACTATGACCAACTAACGACATTTAGCCAAAATAAACCCTTCCACTTTTAAATTGCCTCTTGTCAGGTATTTGGACACAGAAATGAAATGGAAACTAATACACATGGTAAGAAATAGGTGAACGATGATGTTTCACTGTCTACTCATAAAGCCATGTTGTGCAATTTGGTTTTATAGTGTTGGGAATAGGATCTAGGGCCTTGATGAACATTCTCCCACCAGAATACAACCCAGCCCTTAAAAAGTTTAATAAGGAGTCAAATAGAAGTGGGAGGAAACTAGTCTCCCAGGAGTGTAGAAAAGCCCTTGAGAGAGGGTAAGAGGAGTAACGCTGCTCACCTGGATTCGCCTGGAATCCTTGGGACACAGGGACTGAGGAACAGCCAAGAGGAAGGAGACTTCTGGTTTCCATCTGTGGCAGGAGACCTCTGCCTGGGAAACCAGGGCTCTATAGCCAAATAGCGCTGGGAGAAAGATGGCCTCCCAGGAATATGGGCAAGCCTGTCTGTGCAGGGGAATCCACCTGGAATACCCAGGACACAGGGACTGAGGAGTGGCCTTCTGGTTTCCTTCGGTGGCCGGGAAGCGGATCCTGTGACACAGGGCTCCATACTCAAATAGCACCAGGAGAGAGCTGGTCTCCCAGGAATGTCAACACACCTTCAAGCACAGGCAAGACCACAACTTCAGTTCAAATTCACTGAATCAAGAGGGACCCTTGCAGAGTCATCAGGACACAAGAAACAAGGGACAGATGGGGACTACATCCTTCTGGTTTCTGTCTGCATCCCAGTGCTGACCCTGAACCACAGCTCTCCAAACTCAAATTCCTCTCGGAGAGAACTAGTCTTCAAGGAGTATTGACACCTAGACTTGCAGGAAAGACAAGCCACAGTCACACGGAGTAAGACCAGCTAACACCAGAGATAAACAGATGGTGAAAGGCAAGGGCAAGAACATAAGGAACAGAAATCAAGGCTACTTGGCATCATCAGAACCCAGCTCTCCCACCACAGCAAGCCCTGGATACCCCAGTACACCAGAAAAGCAAAACTCAGACTTAAAAATCACATCTCAAGAGGATGATAGAAGATTAAAGAAGGAAATAAATAACTCTCTTAAAGAAGTACAAGAGAACACAATGAAACAACTAGAAGCCCTTAAAGAGGAAACACAAAAATCCCTCAAAGAATTACAGGAAAACACCATCAAACACACAAAGGAAATGAGCAAAACCATACAGGAATTAAAAACAGAAATAGAAACAATAAAGAAATCACAAGGGAAACAACCCTGGAGTTAGAAAACCTAGGAAAGAGATCAGGATTCATAAATGCAAGCATCACCAACAGAATACAAGAGATAGAAGAGAGAAATGAGGTGCAGAAGATACCGTAGAAAACATTGACACAACAGTCAAAGAAAACGCAAAAAGCAAAAAGTTCTTAACCCAAAACATCCAGGAAATCCAGGACACAATGAGAAGACCAAACCTAAGGATAATAGGTATAGAAGAGATTGAAGATTCCCAACTTAAAGGGCCAGTAAATATCTTCAGCAAAATTATAGAAGAAAACTTCCCTAACCTAAAGAAAGATATGGATATGAAAATAAAAGAAGCCAACAGAACGCCAAATAGACTGGACCAGAAAAGAAATTCCTCCTGTCACATTATAGTCAAAACACCAAATACACAAAATAAGGAAAGAATATTAAAAGCAGTAAGGGAAAAAGGGCAAGTAACTTATAAAGGCAGACCTATCAGAATTACACCAGACTTCTCACCAGAGACTATGAAAGCTAGAAGATCCTGGGCAGATCTCATACAGACTCTAAAGGAACACAAATGCCAGCCCAGGCTGTTATACCCAGCAAAACTCTCAATTACCATAGATGGTGAAACCAAGATATTCTATGACAAATCCAAATTTGCACAGTATGTTTCCACAAACCCAGCAGTACAAAGAATAATATATGGAAAACACCAACTGAAGGAAGGAAACTAAACCCTAGAAAAAGCAAGAAAGAAATCTTTCAACAAACTCAAAAGAAGATAGCCACACAAGCATAAAAACAACATCGAAAATAACAGGAAGCAACAATCACTATTCCTTAATATTGCTGAACATCAAAGGACTCAATTCCCCAATAAAAAGACATAGATTGACAGACTGGATAAATAAACAGGACCCAGCATTTTGCTACATCCAGGAAACGCACTTCCATGTTAAAGACAAACACTACCTCAGAGTAAAGGGCTGGAAAACAATTTTCCAGGCAAATGGCCCAAAGAAAGAGGCTGGAGTAGCCATTCTAATATCTGATAAAATTGACTTTCAACCAAAAGTCATCAAAAAAGATAAGGAAGGACACTTGATACTCAAAGGAAAAATCTACCAAGAAGAACTCTCAACTCTGAACATCTATGCCCTGAATGCAAGGGCACCCACATTCATAAAAGAAACTCTACTAAAGCTCAAAGCACACATTGTCCCTCACACAATAATAGTGGTAAGCTTCAACACCCCACTATCAACAATGGACAGATCTTGGAAACACAAACTAAGCAGAGACATGGTGAAACTAACAGATGTTATGGACCAAATGGATTTAACAGATATCTATAGAACATTTCATCCTACATCAAAAGAATATACCTTCTCAGCACCTCATGGTACCTTCTCCAAAATTGATCATATAATTGGTCACAAAATAAACCTCAACAGATAGAAGAATATTGAAATAATCCCACGCCTCCTATCAGGTCACTATGGAATAAGGCTGGTCTTCAATGGCAACAAAAACAACAGAAAGCCCACATATACATGGAAGCTGAACAACGCTCTGCTTAATGATAACATGGTCAAAAAAGAAATAAAGAAAGAAATTAAAACTTCCTAGAATTTAATGTAAATGAAAATCCAACATACCCAAACCTATGGGACACAATGAATGCAGTTTTAAGAGGAAAACTCATAGCTCTGAAAGCCTCCAAAAAGAAACTGGAGAGAACATATACTAGCAGCTTAACAGCACATCTGAAAGTTCAAGAACAAAAAGAAGCTAATACACCTAAGAGGCATATAAGGCAGGAAATAATCAAATTAAGAACTGAAATCAACCAAGTAGAAACTAAAAGAACTCTACAAAGAATCAACAAAACCAGGAGCTGGTTCTTTGAGAAAATCAACAAGATAGATAAACCCTTAGCCAGACTAACCAGAAGGCACAGAGACAGTGTGCAAATTAATAAAATTATAGATGAAAAGGGAGATATAACAACAGACTCTGAGGAAATTAAAAAAATCATCAGATCCTACTACAAAAGCCCATATGCAACAAAATTGGTAAATCTGGAGGAAATGGACAAGTTTCTAGACAGATACCAAATACTAAAGTTAAATAAGAATCAGAAAAACCATGTAAACAGTCCCATAACCCCTAAAGAAATAGAAGCAGTCATTAAAAGTCTCCCAACCAAAAAAAGCCCAGGACCAGATGGGTTAAGTGCAGAATTCTATCAGACCTTCAAAGAAGACCTAATCCCAATACTCTTCAATCTATTCCACAAAATATAAACAGAAGGAACACTACCCAATTCATTCTATGAGGCCACAGTTACACTGATACCAAAACCCCACAAAGACCCAACAATAAAAGAAAACTTCAGACCAATTTTCCTTATGAACATTGATGCAAAAATCCTCAATAAAATTCTTACAAACCAAATCCAAGAACACATCACAACGATCATTCACCATGATCAAGTAGGCTTCATCTCAGGGATGCAGGGATGGTTCAATACCTGGAAATCCAAAATATAATCCAGTACATAAACAAACTCAAAGAAAAAAGCCACATGTTCATTTCGTTAGATGCTGAGAAAGCATTTGACAAAGTTCAACATCCCTTCATGATAAAATTCTTGGAAAGATCCCGAATTCAAGGAGCATACCTAAACATAGTAAAAGGAATATACAGCAAACTAGTAGCAAACATCAAACTAAATGGAGAGAAACTTGAAGCAATCCCACTAAAATCAGGGACTAGACAAGGCTGCCCTCTCTCTCCCTATCTATTCAATATAGTACTTGAAGTTATAGCTAAAGCAATCCGACAACAAAAAGAGGTCAAAGGGATACAAACTGGAAAGGAAGAAATCAAAATATCTCTATTTGCAGATGATATGATAGTATACTTAAGTGACCCAAAAAACTCCACCAGAGATCTGCTACAGCTGATAAACAGCTTCAGCAAAGTGGCTGGACACAAAATTAACTCAAGCAAATTGGTAGCCTTCCTATTCTCGAAGGATAAACAGGCTAAGTAAGAAATTAGGGAAATAACACCCTTCACAATTGTCACAAACAATATAAAATATCTTGATGTGACTCTAACCAAACAAGTGAAAGATCTGTATGACAAAAACTTCAAGTCTCTGAAGAAAGAAATTGAATGCTCATGGATTGGCAAGATTAATATAGTTAAAATGGACATCCTGCCGAAAACAATCTACAGATTTGATGCAATCCCCATCAAAACCCCAACTCAATTCTTCACAGACATAGAAAGAGCAATTCTCAAATTCGTATGGAATAACAAAAAGCCCAGGATAGCAAAAAATATTCTCAACAACAAAAGGACTTCTTGAAGTCAGGGGGATTCAGCCTCCCTGACTTCAAGCTGTACTACAGAGCAGTAGTGATAAAAACTGCATGGTATTGGTACAGTGACAGGCAGATAGATCAATGGAATAGAATTGAAGACCCAGAAATGAACCCACATACTTACAGTCACTTGATCTTTGACAAAGGAGCTAAAACCATCCAGTGGAAAAAAGACAGCATCTTCAACAAATGGTGCTAGTTCAACTGATGCAAATTGATCCATTCTTATCTCCCTGTACAAAGGTCAAGTCCAAGTGGATCAAGGACCTCCACATAAAACCAGATACACTGAATCTAATAGAAGAGAAAGTGGAGAGAAGTCTCCCCAACATGGGCACAGGGGGAAAGTTCTTGAACACAATACCAATGGCTTGTACTCTAAGATCAAGAATCGACAGATGGGACCTCATAAAATTACAAAGCTTCTGTAAGGCAAAGGACACTGTAAATGGACAAACTGGCAACCTACAGATTGGGAAAAGATCTTTATCAATCCTACATCCGATAGAGGGCTAATATCCAATGTATACAAAGAACTCAAGAAGCTAGACTCCAGAGATCCAAATAACCCTATCAACAAATGAGGAACAGAGCTAAACAGAGAATTCTCAACTGAGGAAACTGGAATGGCCGAGAAGCACCTAAAGAAATGTTCAACATCCTTGGTCATCAGGAAATGCAAATCAAAACAACCCTGAGATTCCACCTCACACCAGTCAGAATGGCTAAGATCAAAAACTCAGGTGACAGCAGATGTTGGAGAGGATGTGGATATAAGGACCCAGCTATTCCACTCCTGGGCATATACCCAGAGATGCTCCAACATGTAATAAGCACACATGCTTCACTATGTTCATAGCAGCCATATTTATAATAGCCAGAAACTGGAAACAACCCAGATGTCCCTCAACAGAGGAATGGATACAGAAAATGTGGTACATTTACACAATGGAATACTACTCAGCTATTAAAAACAATGACTTCATGAAATTTGCAGGAAAATGGATGGAACTTGAAAATATCATCCTGAGCAATATATCTCAGTCACAAAAAATGAATATGGTATGTACTCACTGATAAGTGGTTATTAGCCCAAAAGTTTGTAATACCCAAGAGTCACTTCACAGCAACCGTAGGGCTAAGCGTGAGGTCCCAGTTGGAGGAGTTGGAGAAGGGACTGAAGGAGCTGAGGGAGTTGGCAACCCTATGGAGAGAGCAACAGTATCCACTGACCTTCCGATGCTCCCGGAGACTGGATGACCAACCAGAGAATACACACGGAGAGACCCATGGTGCTGGCCACATATGTGGCAGAGGAGGCTCTTGTTAGCCATCAGGGGGAGGAGAGGCCCTTGGGCCTGAGGGTGTTTGATGCCCTAGTATAGAAGAATGCGATCTGGAAAGGGGGAAACATTGGAAATATAAATAATGTATAAAAAAACCATTGAATTAAAAAAAATGTTTAATAGGTAAATTTTCTCTATCAGTCTTTATAACATCACAATTTCCTATTGCAAAAAATGTCATCCCTGATTCTACCTAATATCAGAATCTTTTGATAAGATTGCAAGACTGACTAAGCATGATGGTACACGAGTGTAATCCCAGATCCTGAGAGGTATAAAACAGAAAGATCTAGAGACCAATGCAATTCCAAGGTATATGGGACTCTGTCTCAAATAAAAATTTTTTATTAAAATAAAAACGATCCCAAGATTGAGGCATTGTTAAAGGCCTTCATTTCACCAATGGATACTTTCTGTATACTGTGGCACTCCAGTACTAGGACCAAAATATTGGCGAAAGACATCCTAGGTTTGCTAGGACTCTAGGTAGGAAAACAAGCAGTTTTTACAGAGGCGGATGAGAGTTGTGGAAACACTTCTCATCAGCTTGCACAGAAATCTCTGGAAGAGCATGGTCATGCCCACCCAGTTTCAGGGAAGACTCTGAGAAGCTGACTCTAGACCTAAGAATTAAAGACCAGGAAGTTTGGAGACAGGCCAATTCTTCCAGAAAGCTCTTAATGATTCCAGTTTAAAAGAACGGTGAAGATCAATGAAGTGAGTCCTCCACAAAGCTAAGCTGACTCACTGCTGCCTGTTCTTCTGAAACTCCACCTTTCGTACTCTTTTGAAATTGCAGTGACCTTTATTTTACAGCAGAGAAATAATGTTAGCATACCTTTGATATCTTTTCTCAAACAACTGGTAGTAAGGAGCTGGCAACAAAATTAACCAAAGTCTTAACAAATCAGATGCATATAGAGAGCAATAAAGAGATTCCAAAGATAAAATAAGAATCATCTTCATCTACCTGCCTGCCTTCATAGCATTCCCCTCACCGTGCTTGGAACGTGGCCTTTTTCCTTTACTAAGTATCTTCAAACCACAAGCATCTATCTCACCAGACTTTACCCATGCTGTTTCCTCCCCTGAGCTTGTTCAAATGCAAAGTGTGACTAAGATTTGACACCAGAAGGCCAGGCCTATGTCCACAAATTATCTGTAGAATTGCTGGTCTCGGGCAGCATGGGCTATCTAAAGAACCCAGTGTATGCACCAGATTCAGGAGAATAGCCCTGCTCACTGTGAATAGATCCTGCAGCGTTCCAGTGACAGCCAAGAGATGACATTCATTTTACTAAATGTTTGCCTGAAGGTTTGAATGGAAGCAAAGGCTCTCCCCCCCTCCCCCCCGCTCTCTCTCTCTCATTAGCTGATTCCAAAATTGTAGCAGCTGCCAAAATACAAAAGCCTATGAGAAACATCAATTCAGTAAACAATTGACTTATGGTTGTACTGGTTCAAATGAGAATGGCCCCCAAAAGCTCACATACTTTAATGCTTAGCCACTAGAGAATGGAACTGTTTGAAAGGATTAGAAATTAGAAGGGCTAGGAAGTATGACTTGGTTCGAGTAGGTGTAGCTTTGTTGGAGAAAATGTGTCACTGAAGGTGTGCTTTGAGGTTCAAAAAGTTCATACCAATCCCAGTTTCTGTCTCTCTGCCTGCGGATCAGGATGCAAAGCTTTCAGCTCCATCCCTATGCCTGCCTGTGTGCCTGCATACTCCCTGCCATGATGATAATGGACTAACCTCTGAGACTGTAAGTAAAGCCTCAATTAAATGCTTTCCTTTTTAAGAATTGCCTTGGTCATGCTGTCTTTTCCTAAGACATGGCTAAATTCTGATTTCTTAAATACCACTAGAAATAGTTCTGAGACAGTCACATGGTTAAATCATGTAGCTGTAACCCAGAAGTACCATCT
The DNA here is from genome assembly GCA_019843965.1 of Rhynchomys soricoides. Lineage (NCBI taxonomy): Eukaryota > Metazoa > Chordata > Mammalia > Rodentia > Muridae > Rhynchomys > Rhynchomys soricoides. Next base: position 470,481 of record JADRCH010000875.1, read on the forward strand.
TACTAGAAATAAAATGCATGGTCCTTCCAGAAGGTAACAATGTCTGACCCAGAAAAGAGATTCAGGACATACACTGGCATTGGAGCCCATGCAAATAGCGAATGAAGGGGGACAGAGACCCAGCAAGGCCTAGTAGCACAGATCTGTCAACCTGGCAACTCAAGACACTGAGGCAGGTGGATAACAAATTTAAGTCTGGCTTGGGTTGTCAAATGAGTTGAGGCCAACCTGGGCAAGTTAGTGAGACCCTATCTCAAAAAAATAGCTAGGGCTATAGCTCATTGATAGAGCACTTGCCTATTTTATGTGAGGATCTGACTTCAGTACAAGGTACCCCATGAAGAAAGGGGGCTAGGGGCTACAGAAACAACTCAAGTTACAAATAATGAGTACTTTTCAATGGGCTGAGGTTTGGTTCCCATCATCCACATAACGGCTGATAATCATCAGTTGTCAGTTCTAGGGGATCTGAAGCCTTCTGGCCTCCTTCTGTACTACAGACACATACGCACGCACACACGCACACACACACACACACACACACACACACACACGCGGCACACAGACATACATGAAGTCAAAGCACCTGCACACATAAAATAGGTAAAAAAAATAAATAAAAAGGAAAGAAGGAGCACCAATGAATCAGTGAAACAGATAATAGAGAAGACAAAGTAACAGAGTATTACTAGATTCTAAAAATCTAAGGAAAGCTGTTGGTTCTGAGCAGATGTATTGGTGCACTTTTGCACACTACAAAGGGCCTTAATAAACTAAAAAAATCATTTAGATTCCTGGACCCATTGGAAACTGTGCCATCAAGGTGTGGGTATGTAAGCAGAGAGCTCCAAGGCAGCATACAGGGTTGGTAGGCTCAGCTGCAACTCCAGATCAGGAGCAAGACTGAGAAAGTGCACTTCTTCCCAGGACAAGGAGGAACAGTTTCTTGTGGAGAGAATCTGGACTTGGGAGGTGGACACTGCCATTTGACCTTCCTTCGGCTCAGTTCTGAGAGCTTCATAAACTCCCCTGCTACCCCACCCTCCTGACTAGTCCTCAATCAGACCTATTCTCCCTGGCACATAGATATTATGAACTGGAATGAAAATGATAATGATGGAAAGATGCTGATGAGAGTGGTGGTGATGGTGAGGATGGTCGTGGTGGTGGTGGTGGTGGTGGTGGTGGTGGTGGTGGTGGAGGTGATGGTGGAGGTGGTGGTGATGGTAGTGGTGGTGATGATAATGGTGGTGGTGGCAGTGGTGGTCATGGTGATGGTGGCAATGATGATGGTAGTACTGATGGTGGTGCTGACCACTGTGACAATGGTGCTGAGAGTCCTGTTCAGTTCATACTGTGCAAATTTCTTCTTTTGATATTAAAGTCATCAGCTAAAAATCTGGGGTTAACAAATCAAAGCCACACATGACGAGGAAATGCACTGAAACGTGTGATCCCGGGACCTCTTACCCTACAGGATAACTCTTCCAACCCTGGCTTATTTCCTGTTGAACTTACAGCAACATTTCTGCAATTCAGTGGCTGGCTGATAATTGTATCTAATGGGAGAGTGAAGACTTCCTAATGGTGTGCAGACAGCACTTGCTATATTTACAGGCAGCTGTGTCTCTGCTCATTGTTACAAACCTGACTTAACTCGGAGCTTGCCATCCACCACACCAGACTCAGATAGTACAGGAGACTGAGGTCTTCACACTATATAGGCAGCTACTAACGTGTTAACCATCAGCTGATTCTTAACAGTATGCTATTACCAAAACCAAATGAAAGGCTGGGGAGGCAGCTTAGTGGGTGCTTATGGTTTAAACTTGGGGACCCAAGTTCAGATCCCAAAAACTCACATAAAAGCCAGGTATGGTGGCATTCACCTGTAATCCCAGTGCCTGGGCAGTGGAGAAAAACTGATGTGAGGAGGTTGCTGGCTACCAGTCTAGCAAAATAGCAAGCTCAAGGTCGAGTGAAAGACCCTGTCACAAAAAGTAAAACAAGGAAAATTAGAGGGGGCATTGGAAGTTGACCTCTGGCTTCCACATGTTCATGAGTGGGGTTCTCTCTCTCTCTCTCTCTCTCTCTCTCTCTCTCTCTCTCTCTCTCTGTGTGTGTGTGTGTTTGTGTGTGTGTGTGTAAGAGGCACCAAGAGAGACCTAGAGAGAGAAAGAGAGAGAAAATAAATAGTAGCAAAGCATTATGGTGCTTGCCTGTAATCCCAGCACTCAGGAGGCAGAGGCAGGAGGATTGTTGCAAATCTGAAGACAGCAGGACTACACATCAAGACAGTGTCACAGACAAAAATGTGGCATCCAGAATAACATTTGAAGAATCATTACCAGAAAAATGTATTTTGCAGGTGTGGGGTGTTTCCTGAACCCTGCTCAAAGCAAGCACACAATAAATGTTCCAAAGAGAGAAAAATTATTGAATGTTAGGGACTGGCTTATCAAAAGGAGGTGCACACAGCAGGAAGAGTTGAATAACAGTAACATTCATGTCTAGTTCTGCTAAGTGACATGCATCAGTGCCACCTGTGCTCCTGATGCCCAACCAGTGCCGGAGAACACACAGGTGGAAGATGGCATCTGAAAGGAAACAGTAGACGGGAGAAGCGTCCCATTCCAAACAGACACTCACCATTCCAGTCTATTTTGACATGACCTCTTAAATGAATATTGAGCTCATCGGGTTGTCCATGCTTTGTCTCTCTAGAATAGCAAACCTGATAGCAGTTAGTTACCTCTCCTGAGCTCTGTAGCTATTCCAAACATGCTTTATTTTTACTGACCATTTTACTGACCATTTCCTCAGTTTCAGTCAGTAAGTGGAGTTAATGGTGGCAGCTGAATATGTCCCTGCAATTTTTTTTTTATTTTTTTAAATTACGTGTGATATATGCACATGAGTACAGGGGCCTGCAAGAGATGGAAGTGTCAGAATTCCATGGAGCTAGAGTTATAGGCAGTTGTAAGCTGCCCAGCATGAGTGCTGAGAACCAAACTTAGGTCCCCTGAAAAGGTGCTGTGTGTCCTTAACTGCTGAGCCATCACTTCCGCTCCCCTGACCCCCCAATAGCAAGTTTTCATTACCAGTTTGTGTGAAAACAAATAAACAAAAATTGGGGGCTCGAGATGTTGCTCAGTTGGTAGAGTGCTTGCCTAGTGTGCTAGAAGCCTTGGATCATAGATCCATCATGGGGGCCTTCATCTATGATCACAGAATTGAGGCAGTAGAGACAGAAGGATCAGACGTTAGTTTAAGATCCCTTCCATTACATAGTGTCTTCTAGGCCAACCTGAGCCTCTCAAAAGCAAAAACAAGAGCCAACAATACCATTTAGAGTGTAAGACTTGCCGCCAACCCTGGGGACCTGAGTTCACTACCAGGACCTTACATGACAGAAAGGGACTACCTACTCCAGAAATTGTTCTTTGTTCTCCACATGTGATCTGAGATGCATGCACACACTACCATTAGGTAAGTAAGTAGATGGATGGATGGATGGATGGATGGATGGATGGATAGATAGATAGATGATAAATAGATAGATTAGATAGATAGATAGATAGATAGATAGATAGATAGATGATCAATAGGAGAGAGAGAGAGAGAGAGAGAGAGAGAGAGAGAGAGAGAGAGAGAG
>JADRCH010000875.1:474145-505194 GCA_019843965.1 Rhynchomys soricoides
AGAGAGAGAGAGAGAGAGAGAGAGAGAGAGAGAGAGAGAGAGAGAGATTTGTTTTATTTTTAAAAAGAAAAGAACAAATGATTACTAAGCTCATATTGTTGCTCCCAGAATGGAATCAATAACACAGACACCTTAAAACATGAAAGATAAACTTGGAAACTGTAAGATCTAAAGTGAGTTGATTGGTCACCGTACTAAGACAGTGGAACAATGTTGATTGCATACTCAGTAAGTATCTTCATTTGGAACCAACATCATTGTAGTGACAATAAACACGTTTTCGCCAAACCTTACAGGCACACATCTAGCCAGAGACAACTGTGAGAAGCAAGCTAGATCACGTATTTTAACACTAGAGCCAATATCTCTTGAACAGAATGCATGTATATCATGTAGGACTTACTGAGTTTTCTCTCTCTCTCTCTGTCTGTCTCTCTCTCTCTCTCTCTCTCTCTCTCTCTCTCTCTCTCTCTCTGTGTGTGTGTGTGTGTGTGTGTGTGTGTGTGTGTGTGTTACCACAGGTCAAACACACTTGCAAGATAAACACTCTACTACTAGGCCCTAATCTCAACCCCTTACCATGTATTTTTACCAAGGGCTTTCTAAAATTCTCTTCGCCCAGGATGGTCTTTCTCAGTGCCTACTCCCAATTCACGGAAACTGTTGTCTCCGTTTCTGTGTTTTAAACCCTACTAGCACCTCTCTTATCACTCACACTGTTCTCGGAATTTAACATTTGGGTGTTTGGTTGGTTGGTTTGATTTGGTTTTGGTTTTGGTTTTCAGCTCTAAAGATGAGACCCAGATTCCATGCTAAGCAAGAGCTGGATCACTGAGCTCTAACTCCAGAGTGTACTTATTTCTCAGAAAATGTTCTTATGTAAATGAGAATAGCCAAGTGTGTCAGCTTGACTGCTATGCAGCTCTGCCTAAAGTGCCCACTGTTGGTCATTGTGCTAATTCAGCTGACCCCCTTGTCTTGGGATCATCAACATATTTTCATTTGGATTGTTTCATGCTCATGAATGTAAAGAGGCATATGATCCTTTACTAAAGATGAAATTAACCTAGAGGGTGAAGTAATTTACTCTAAGGGAAGAGCCGAGCAGAGAGGACACAAGGAATTCCAGATTCAAGATTGCCAGGCAGATCACAAGGAAGTGAAAACTATAAAACTTACTAACTGGATTTCTCAAGAGCATTTTCTCCTCCCAGCATTTCCCAGCATCTAATTTTAGACCCATATTAGCACTGTAAAGCCTCAGCCAGTTTGCAGCTTCAGTGAAGAACATACTTTCGCTGCAGGGTAGAGTCAGGCATCCTTTGCAGGATCCTTGTGGTAATTTCATTATCTAAAATGACTCCAAGGGCATTCATGTCCAGCTCCATTACCATAATGAAGACTCACATTTAACATACACAATTACCTTTGAGAGGAAAGAGTAGGAGTTAAGATCATCATATGATCTAGCAATCTCACTCCTGGGAACATACCAAAAGAAGTGGCAAGGGGGTCTCAGATATCTGCACTGACTGTTCTGCCAGTGTTGTTCACAGAAGCAACTCAAGCATGCATTGGTGATTTAGTGGGTAAAAGGGATGTGGTGCGCACACACGGCACAAAAGGGGGCAGGGGAGGGATTCTGAGCAAATGCTGTAAGAACACACCATGAAGATACTTATGGGAAGTGATGTAAGCTTATCACAGAAGGATACGTACTACATAATTCTGTTTATTGGACTGCATCTAGAAGAGTCAAATACATAGAGACTGAAAGTCTAAGGGTGGTTCCCAGGACTTAGGATGAACACTTAGTATTTAATATGACAGTTTCGGCTGGGGACGGTGAAGTTGTGGAAACAGATGTGGTGATGATTGCTAAACACTGTGATGTTCTTATGAACACGGATCTGTGCACTTGCATGTGGTATTTACCATGCAAGCTCGAGGACCTGAGTTCAATTTCTAGCACACTTATAAAAATCCAGGCTTGCCAACATACCTTTGTGGTCCAGGGTTGGGGAAGCAGAGATCTCTGGGACTAATTGACCAGCCACACTAGCTGAATTGTCTAGTGCCAGGTCCCAGTGAGAGTCCCTATCTCAGGTAGTAGAGTGGATAGATCCTGAGGAGCACATGCACATCTGCATGCACACTTGCATACACATGCAACTACATGCATGTGAACATACACACAAATAAATGTTAACATAGTAAAGTTTGTTTTACACACACACACACACACACACACACACACACACACACACATGGATAGGAAACGGGACAGTTAACCCTACTATGAAAGGAGGACAGACAAAGCTTCCCAGAGGAGACAGCTTTGTTCTGAAGTACAAGGACGGGATTGGCAGCCAAATAAAAGAAAAAGATTCCAGATAACGGAATAGCACAAGGAAATGAGAAAGTGATTAGAAACTCCTATAAAAGAACAGCAAAAAATGCAGGTAACTCTACTTTGGGTCTCTCTAGATAAGTTCCAGATGAAGGCTGCAGTGTGTGTGCGTGCATGCATGTGTGTGTGATCACACAGATGCATGTATATTCACATGTGTATGGAGGCCAGAGGACAATTTCAGAGGCCATGAGGGTTTCAAGACAGGGTCTTTCACTAACCTGGAACTTACCAAGTAGGCTAGGCTGGCTGGACAGCCAGCCCTAGGGATTTTTCTGTGTCTGTCTCTGGCGCTGGGATTACAGGTGCACACCACCACATCAGGCTTTTTAAAAATAATTTCTAGGGATAAATTTCAGGTCCTCGTGCATGCTCAGCAAGAACTTTACCGACTGGGTTATCGCCCCAGCTGGACCACTGGAGCCCTTCAAACTGGAGAGCTGACAAGGTCGCATTTGAGAAAGATCGTGTAGAAAGGTGAAGAAAGAATGAATGGGAGGTGAGAGGGGCAGAGCAGCGGGAATGACAAGGAGACTCTTGCGTACCCCACCCCCAGAGACTCAACAGGGAGGTAAGAATAGAGGTAGGCAGGGAGGAGAAGGACGGAGCCCATGCAAGGATAGAACAGTGACTTTTCAAGTAGCAGATATATGGGAGAAGAGTTGTCTTATTATCTGCTCCTGATTTCTCTACCCTCAGCCAGGCTGACCCCTCTACATCCTTAGGTGTCCCAGCCTATAGAGCAATGGCTCCTGGTCACTTGCAACCAGAACCCTTATGGATCATTTGATAGGGGGTCAGGGTCCCTTGTAACCCACAATATCCTTAAACTCACTGTGTAGCTGAGGTTACCCTTGAGATTACAATCTTTCTGCCTCCACCTCTCAAGTGCTGAGCTGTGCCACCACACTCAATGTATGTGGTACCAGGGATTAAGCCCAGGGTTTGCTGCATACTGGGCAAGCATTCTGGCAACTGAATTACATCCTCAGCCCTCAAAGTATATTTTGAATAGGCTTAGTTTCATGTTCTTTGTTTGACCACATCCCACATAAGCCCATCTGCTCCCATTTATTGAATGCCCCTTTCTTTTTCTTTTCTTTCTTTTTTTTTTTTTGTTTTTTTCTTTGTTTGTTTGTTTGTTTGGTTTTTTTTGTTTTTTTGTTTTTTTGTTTTTTTGGTTTTGTTTTTCAAGACAGGATTTCTCTGTCTAGCCCTAGCTGTCCTGGAACTCACTCTGCAGACCAGGCTGGCCTCGAACTCAGAAATCCACCTGTCTCTGCCTCCCAAGTGCTGGGATTAAAGGCATGCACTCCTTTCTTAACTCTGTAATGTCCTATCCAATCCAAGTTTCTGGCACCTGAAAATCAGGACTGGCATCTGCCCAGGGAAGGCCGTCAGCTCCCTAACTCTGGAAAGGGGCCTTATTCTCTTGCCTCATACCCTCCCAGAGGTTACTCCAAGGTGCCAGCCACCCTCTGAACAAGCAGTGTGCAAGAACCAGCATCCTGTAGCACCAGTGCTGCAAAGAATTCTTTTTATCATCACCTTGTCCTGTGGTACCCAAGCTCTCAACCCAAGCCCAGCCTGCCTTCCCAAGACGCCTGTGCTTTCTACCAGCACTGAGCAATCTCAGAAATGTCTGTCTACCTGCACCATAAGTACCTTCTTCAGAAGTGGATGGACGGAAGACCTCCCTTTGAAAGCGACCCTATAGACACTTTCACTGTCACCTAATCAGCAATCATCTACTTAGTTGCAGCAGAAGTGCTCCATGCTGTTAAACAAGCTGGGTCTCTAGATTGTAGTTAAATCTTGGCTTCCTCTCAGCTGGCTTGGGATGGCATCATTTTGCCAGCATTAGCGGAACAAGAACAGTTGAATCAAACAACCCAGGGCCTCATTGGATGATGACAAGGGCAACCCTTGCTAGGATGTCACCTGAGAAAGACACAGCAGCAGATGGTAAAGGCAATCAGTAACTCTCTGTCATTGCAAGTACACAATGTCTCCACACAAGAATGACTTCGTTGTGGAAAGAGGTCAAAGCATCTGCCACTCTGGCACTCCACCTCTGTTCTCAAAGCCAAATCATGGGAAAGGCTTTCTGAAAGCCCTGTGCTGCCACTTCACCCACTGATGGTGCTAGGAAATCTCCAAATATTCACGCAATGGCCCTCTCTCCCTCTGACTCTCTGGCAAGTGGTCATGTTTGAATCACATGGGAAATTTGGCAAAGCAAGCCCTATTCTTTTGCGGTGTGTCTGCAATGAGGATTTTGGATTAGAAATTGCATAGTCACTCTTCTGAGTCATTGTTCCTGGATGCTCCTGCACAGGGGCAAGCCTTACTTGTGTTCCTGAGAGAGGCTTTGGGAGTCAGATTAGGAATTCTTCAGTCCTTGGAGGACCCAGAGCCACTGCCTTTAACCTTCTGGCTGCAAACTGTTACTAAACATAAATTGTCCCTTCCTCTTTGCTGACATCTGCTTCTCTCCTGTTTCATGCTTATGATATTGTTTCCTTTTTGATATGCTCATTATAAACTACTTTCATTTTTATTCCAAGTCAGGTATGGATTTCTGAATTAATATTTGTGAGTATATGTTGATGTATGTTCGAGAATGTGCAGGGGCATGTGCACATGGATGTTGTTTCTCAGGTACTATTCACTTAAGGTTTTACTTGAGGCAGGGTCTCTTACCAGCCTGGAGCTCAGTAATTAGGCTAAACTGACTGGATAATGAGATCCAAGGATCTGTTTGTACCTGACTGCTCAGCATTGGGGTTGCAGACACAGGATTACATAGGATTATGTCGTGCCGAACTTTTACATGGATTCTAAGGATCTCAACTCAAGTTCACAGGTGCAGAGTAAACACTTTACCAACTGAGTCATCTCCTCAGCCCCTTGACAATGTTTTTATTGCCTTAAGCCTTCAGCCAGTTTTCCTATTGGAAAGATAAAGAACTTCCTCTCTCTTTTATGTCCTTAGGTATATAGCCAAATCAGTGAGCTCCAAGTTCAGTGTGAGACCATATCTCAAAATTTAAGGCAGAGAATGATTGAGGCAGACATTCAACATTGACCTCTGGCTTTTATGTTCACTATTCTAGTTTGTGTTTCTCTTATGTGATAAAGACAACCAAAAGCAACTTGGGGAGGAAAGGGTTTATATTTACACTTCTCAATCACAGTTCCTCGTCAGAAGCCAAGGAAGGAAGCAGGAGTGGACAAGAACAACAGAAGAAGGCTGCCAAATGATCACATCCTCTGGCTCATGGCTAACCAGCTTTCTTATATAACCCAGAACCACTTGCTTAGGAGTTGTACTGCCCACAATGGCCTAGTAATTTTTAAAAATGTTTCTCAGACATGCCATAGGCCAACTTGATCAAGACAATCTCCCCACCTGAGACTCTCTTTGGTACTTTCAAGCTGAAGCTAATTCGGAGATAAACGTATATATGTTCATATGTAAACACACACCACTATCAGTGTTTATTTCCAGGAAAGGATAGTGAGCTCTCCTTACAGTGTTTTTGGTTCTGTTTCACATTATTCCTAGCCCAAGACTCTGTGAAATATCCTGAATACTAGTGAAGACTTCATGTTTCTAGGTGTTGCTTGCATCTTTCATGGTGTCCTTCCTCACTTGACTCTATGCTTGTGGGATCACCCACCATGTCCCTGTGTATTGAATTAATATTTGTTTTCTAAGGGTTTGGGGAGGCAAGCCTATCTCAGCCCTGTTGTGAACATAAATGTCTTTAAGTCATACGAAAAGTATTCATCTAGAAGCTGGTATCCTCTTGCAGATTGCTAGCATTTAAAAGTTCTCACACAGAGTAATACTGGGTGGCTTGGAAAAGTGGGTGCATATTCCAAAAATGGGTCAATTTCATATAAAAAATAGAAATTCAACCAGTTTCCTCATATGATCTTTTCTTACAGTTGAGTCTGGACTCAAATACCATCAACAAGGAAATAGAGAAACAAGGTGGGTAATATAAGATCTGAATTTTAATTAAAATAATAAATTTTAAATAATAAAATCTAAATTTTAGCTTTCTAAATGTGTTTTAGCAAAAACACATTCTTCTGGAGCTGTTACAGTGGGATGGACCTAAGTGACAGCCATATCATGATGGCCAGGAAGCACAAAGACAGAGGAGGAAGAGCCCAGGCACACTGGATAATAAAATGAAGGATTATAAAGATCCAGGGATGATCTTAACAATGTGGGATTTAGCATATCCAAGTGTTAGGCCTTCTGGAAAGCCTAAAACATCAATAATTTGGGTAAACAAACAGAATGAGCTTGGGGGGGGGGGGATTGTCTAGGGTTTTCTGCAAAGACAAGGTCAGAAGCCAAGGAGATGGCTCAGTGGATAAAGATGCTTGCTGCCAAATCCCACAGCTTGACTTTGATCCCAGGATCTGCTAACCTGCACCACACAATTCTGTAAAACTTCTTTTCGTTGAACTGTAACTATTCCAGGAACCATAGCATTTTGGTTTCTAGAAGCAAATGAACTTGTTTCTCAAAATTCTTGACAGCCCTGACCTGTGATCCCCCATACTGACTGACAGGTGCATTATTAATTATCTGACACTTTTTCAGATTATATTATTTTATATGTATAAGTGTTTAGGCTGCACATATGTATGTGTACCATGTTTATGCTGAGAGCCTGCAGAGGTCAGAGCAAGGCATCAGAGCTACAGATAGCTGTGAGACACCATTTAGGTGCTGGGAATTGAACCTGGATCCCTTGCAAGAACAAGTGCTTTTAACTGCTGAGCCATCTTGCCAGCCACATCTGAAATTCTTTAATAGACTGCTCACCGGTTACTACTAGAAATGGCCAATTAAAGATCAAAAAAAAAAAGACAAACCCTTTAGATCTGATTCCACCACCCCTCCTTGTGCCCTTCTGCCCTATAACTACCTAAGCTTGTAAGGGTCATGGCTCTGATTCTTAGAGACCCCTTCTGCAGGTTTTTCCCCAAACAAAGGCCTGCACTGTCTTAAGTGGTTTGTTCCCTTGCCTGTTTTTTTTCTTTTCAATGACCTTTCAGGACACACATGATGGAAAGAAAGAACCACTTCATCAAATTCCTGTATGCTGTCATCTGACATCCACATGTGTATTGTAGTGTACACACACACACACACACACACACACACAAATATACACATAAGACTAAAAATAAAATAAATCTAAAGCTAGTACAATGTGACGGAACATTGGGATGGTGGTGGCCCCTTATCCACCCATCTGCTGTTATAAAATAAATAATGGTTGTTAGTTTACTCTTGGACAATTCCTCCATTTGACTATGGCCATTCCTGCAACAAATGTCAACACTGCTTTCCCCCAACCCCTTGAGTCTTTCACAAAATTTTCCATGTGTCTGAAGCTTTCCTAATTCCAGCTGTGTCACAGCGGACTGGCTCTTACTTGTCTGTCTGTTCCCTGCCAGCCCAAAGAGGTATGCTTTATGATAAATGAGATGACAGATTCTATAGGCCACACTATCTGGGTCTTATGGAATATTTCCTCTGGAAAATATTTGAAAAGCTAGAATATCCAGTGTCCAGTGAAGATCTCTGCCCTCTGATAGTCTTTGTTCCCATCTGGGTTAACAGGCAGGAGTCTCTGAGCTCCCTAGACACATAGGGGAAATAACCTATATACAACATATTATATTCTTAAAAAAAAAATTAAGAGGGCCCCTAACCCAGGCTGGCCTCAACTTGATATGTAGCTAAGGATGGCTTTGAACTTCTGATCCTTTCACCTTCCAAGTGCTGGTATTTCAAATGTGTACATATGTGGTTTATGAGATGCTGGGGTTTGAGCCCAGGACTTCATACATGTTAAGTGAGCACTCTACCAAACCAGCCATATCTGCAGACCCTTACTTGGTAGGTTCTAATTGCTGGAATGCCTATAGAAGCCCAGAAAATTATATATTTACTTAGTACTCAAGCTGGGTACCCAGATCACAGACCTACGCTCCAGTGCCCAGCCCTTGTTCAGAGGACAGTGTAAAGTTGTGAGGCCAAGGTATTTCACAATGTCTAGAGGTCAACAGAAAGAGGACAGCTCAGAGTCCAAATTCATCTGCTTTGTTTCTTCCAAAGTGATTTAATAAATATCACTATGAGGATCAAGCCTACAAGAAACTGTAAGGAGACACAGGGGGACCACCATGAAGAGCTGGAGGGCAAGCAGGTGGGCAAAAGCTGACTGATGATATGAGCCAAGACCCAGGACCCAGTAAGACAGGAAAAGGCAAAAGTACATGGCCAGCATCTCTGGGGAAATAAATAGATTTGTTCGCTGGTCTTTGGCTTCTAGACACTGTTCTTGTGAAGGGAAGAACAGACCCTCCATAGAGGTTTCTGAGCAGAAACTGCAGAACATGTACCTAAAAAACTCTGGCTATTCTTCTTCTCATTCCCATAGGTTGCTCAAGAAGCCATGGTGTTAGACATGCGCCAATGATTTGCCACTCCTGGCTTTGTTCAGAGCACATGGCCCTGTGATCCTCAGGCCCATTCGTTGTTAAAAATAACCTTCAGAGATAGAACTACTTATGAACAGTCTAAGATTTTTAAATGACTGACCAATTGGTTGCAATTACATATAGCTGCTGTAAGACTTCCACAATCATCTCTAGAGAAAGAAGGAAGATTGACTTGCATTCCTGTTTGCTGTAGATGAGAATTCTAACACACACACACCCCAATGTCTCCTCTCTGACTTCTTGGGCTTTTAAGGCTTGACTGGGCTCTTAAGAGTCTAGACCGCCTCCCCCAATCCCATCCTTCCTACCTAACTGACTTCACCTTACAACCATATTCTTAGAATCCCTGAAGGGACTTCCTTCCATCCGTCCCTGCTACTTTCACTCCCTATATTCTTTTTTTTTTTTTTTTTTTGATATTTTATTTACATTTCAAATGTTTTCCCCTTTTCAGGTCTCCCATTTGGAAACCCCCTAGCCCATCCTCTCTCCCCTTGCCTCTATGAGTGTGCTCCCCCCCCACTCCCGTCTTCCCTCACAGGCATTCCCCTATACTGGGGCATCTAACACTCTCAGGCCCAAGGGCCTCTCCTCCCACTGAGAGCCAATAAGGCCCTCCTCTGCCACATATGTTGCCAGAACCATGGGTCCCTCTATGTGTATTCTTTGGATGGTGGTCCAGTATCCAGGAGTACCGGGGGGTCTGGCCTGTTGACACTGTTGCTCCCACCATGGGGCTGCAAACTCCCTCAGCTCCTTCAGTCCCTTCTCCAACTCCTCCATCTGGGAACCCACAATCGGTCCACAGTTACTATGAAGGGACTCTTGGGTATTGCAAAATTTTGGGCTAATATCCATTTATTAGTGGTACATACCATGTTCATTCGTTTGTGACTGAGTTACCTCACTCAGGATGATATTTTCAAGTTCCATCCATTTGCCTCCAAATGTCATGAAGTCATTGTTTTTAATACCTGAATAGTATTCCATTGTGTAAATGTACCACATTTTCTGTATCCATTCCTCTGTTGAGGGACATCTGGGTTATTTCGAGCTTCTGGCTATTATAAATATGGCTATGAATGTAGTGGAGCATGTGTTCTTATTACATGTTGGAGCACCTTCTGGGTATATGCCCAGGAGTGGAATAGCTGGGTCCTCAGGTAGTATTATGTTCAATTTTCTGAGGATCCACCAAACTGATTTCCAGAGTGGTTGTACCAGCTTGCAATTCCACCAGCAATGGAGGGGTGTTCTCCACATCCTTCCCAGCATCTGCTGTCATCTGAGATTTTGATCTTGGCCATTCTGACTGGTGTGAGGTGGAACCTCGGGGTTGTTTTGATTTACATTTCCCTGATGACTAAGAATATTGAACATTTCTTTAGGTGTTTCTCAGCCCTTTAAGTTTCCTCAGTTGACAATTCTCTGTTTAGCTCACTTCCCCATTTTTTGATAGGGTTGTTTGGTTCTCTGGAGTCTCACTTCTTGAGTTCTTTGTATATATTAGATATTAGCCGTCTATCGGACATATGATTGGTAAAGGTCTTTCCCCAATCTGTTGGTTGCCATTTGGTCCTATTGACTGTGTCCTTGCCTTACAGTAGCTTTGCAATTTAATGAGGTCCCATTTGTCAATTCTTAATCTTAGAGTATAAGCCATTGGTGTTCTGTTCAGGAACTTTCCCCCTGTTCCTATGTGTTCGAGACTTTCCCCTACTTTCTCTTCTGTTAGATTCAGTGTCCATCTGTGGCAGAAGACCTCTGCCTGGGCCACCAGGACTCCATAACCAAATAGTGCAGGGAGAAAACTAGCCTTCAATGAGTGCAGAGAAGCCAGTGAGAGGAGGTAAGAGGACTAATACTGCTCAGCTGGACTCGCCCAGAATCCATAGGACACAGGGACTGAGGAACATCCCAGAGGAAGGAACATTCTGGTTTCCATCTGTGGCAGGAGACCTCTGCCTGGGTCACCAGGGCTCTATAGCTAAATAGCACAGGGAGAAAGATAGCCTCCCAGGATTGTGGGCAAGCCTATCTGCTCAGAGGGACCCACCTGGAATACCCAGGACACAGGAACTGAGGAGTGGGCTTCTGGTTTCCTTCGGTGGCTGGGGAATGGATCCTGTGACACAGGGCTCCATTCACAAATAGAGGCAGTAGAAAATTGGTATACCAGGAGTGCGGACACACATTCAAGCACAGGTAAGACCATCACTTCTTTACAAATTCACTGGACCAAGAGGGACCCTTGCAGAGCCATCAGGACACAGGAAACACAGGACAGCTAGGGACTAGATTCTTCAGGTTTCTGTCTGCAACCAAGAGCTGACCCTGTGCTATAGCTCTCCAAACTCAAATTCCTATCAGAGAGAATTGGTCTTCAAGGAATATTGACACCTAGGCTTGCAGGAAAGACAAGCCACAGTCAGAGAGAGTAAGACCAGCTACCACCAGAGATAACCAGATTGTGAAATGCAAGGGCAAGAACACAAGGAACAGAGACCAAGGCTACTTGGCATCATCAGAACCCAGCTCTCCCACCACAGCAAGCCCTGGATAGCCCAACACACCAGAAAAGCAAGACTGAGACTTAAAATCACATCTCAAGAGGATGATAGAAGATTTTAAGAAGGAAATAAATAACTCCCTTAAAGAAATACAAGAGAACACAGGTAAACAACTAGAAGCCCTTAAAGAGGAAACACAAAAATCCCTTAAAGAATTATAGGAAAACACAACCAAATGGGCAGAATTACAGGAAAACACAATCAAACAGATGAAGGATATGAACAAAACCATCCAGGAACTAAAAAGAGAAATAGAAACAATAAAGAAATCACAAAGGGAAATGACCCTGGAGTTAGAAAACCTAGGACCGAAATCAGGAGTCATAGATGCAAGCATCACCAATAGAATACAAGAGATGGAAGAGAGAATCTCAGGTGCAGAAGATACCATAGAAAACATTGACACAACAGTCAAAGAAAATGCAAAAAGCAAAAAGGTCCTAACCCAAAACATCCAAGACATCCAGGTTACAATGAAAAGACAGAACCTGAGGATAATAGGTATAGAAGAGAATGAAGATTACCAAATTAAAGGACCAGTAAATATCTTCAACAAAATTATAGAAGAAATTGTCCCTAACCTAAAGAAAGAGATGAACATAAATATACAATAAGCCTGTAGAACTCCAAATAGACTGGACCAGAAAAGAAATTCATCCCATCACATTATAGTCAAAACACCAAATACACAAAATAAAGAAAGAATATTAAAAGCAGTAAGGGAAAAAGGGCAAGTAACATATAAAGGCAGACCTATAAGAATTACACCGGACTACTCACCAGAGACTATGAAAGCTAGAAGATCCTGGGCAGATCTCATACAGACTCTAAGAGAACACAAAGAGCTAAGAGAACTGCTAAGAGCAGCCTGGGCTGCTAAGTATAGCAGCCCAGGCTGCTATACCCAGCAAAACTCTCAATGATAATAGATGGTGAAAACAAAATATTCTATGACAAATCCAAATTTGCAGAGTATGTTTACACAAACCCAGCAGTACAAGGAATAATAGATGAAAAACACCAAATCAAGGAGGGAAACAACATCCTAGAAAGAGAAAGAAAGTAATCTTTCAACAAACTCAAAACATAGTCAAACAAACAAAAAAAAACAACATCGAAAATAACAGGATGCAACAATCACTATTCTTTAATATCTCTTAACATCAATAGACTCACTTCTCCAATAATAGGACATAGACTGATGGACTGGATCCATAAACAGGACCCAGCATTTTGCTGTATACAGGAAACACACCTCCTTGTTAAAACAAACACTACGTCAGAATAAAGGGCTGGAAAACAATAATCCAGGCAAATTGCCCCAAGAAACAGGCTGGAGTAGCCATTCTAATATTGGATAAAATCAACTTTCAACCAAAAGTAATTTTAAAAGATAAGGAAGGACATACTCATCAAGGAAAAATCTACCAAGAAGGACTCTCAATTCTGAACATCTATACCCTGAATGCAAGGGTTCACAACATTCATAAAAGAAACCTTACTAAAGCTCAAAGCACACACTGCACCTCACACAATAATAGTGGGAGACTTCAACATCCCACTCTCATCAATGGACTGATCTTGGAAACACAAACTAAACAGAGACACGGTGAAACTAACAGATGTTATGAACCAAATGGATTTAACAGATATATATAGAACATTTCATCCTACATCAAAAGAATACACCTTCCTCTCAGCAACTCATAGTATGTTTTCCAAAATTGATCATATAATTGGTCAAAAAACAAACCTTAGCAGATATAAGAAGATTGAAATAATCCCAAACCTCCTATCAGATCACTACGAATTAATGCTGGTCTTAAATGGCAACAACAACAACAGAAAGCCCACATACACGTGGAAGCTGAACAACGCTCTACTCAATGATAACTTGGTCAAGGAAGAAATAAAGAAAGAAATTAAAGACTTCCTAAAATTTAATGAAAATGAAAGTATAACATACCCAAACCTATGGGACACATTGAAAGCAGTGAAAAGAGGAAAACTCATAGCTCTAAATGCCTCCAAAAAGAAAATGGAGAGAGCATATACTAGCAGCTTAACAGCACACCTGAAAGCTCTCGATCAAAAAGAAGCTAATACACCTAAGAGGAGTAGAAGGCAGGAAATAATCAAATGAAGGGCTGGAATCAACCAAGTAGAAACTAAAAGAACTATACAAAGAATCAACAAAACCAGGAGCTGGTTCTTTGAAAAAAATCAACAAGATAGATAAACCCTTAGCCAGACTAACCAGAGGGCACAGAGACAGTATCCAAATTAACAAAATTAGAAATGAAAAGGGAGATATAACAACAGATTCTGAGGAAATTCAAAAAACCATCAGATCCTACTAAAAAAGCCTATAAGCAACAAAATTGGAAACTCTGGAGGAAATGGACAAGTTTCTAGACAGATACCAAATATCAAAGTAAGTCAGGATCAGATAAATCATCTAAACAGTCCCATGACCCCTAAAGAAATAGAAGCAGTCATTAAAAGTCTCCCAACCAAAAAAAGCCCAGGACCAGATGGGTTCAGTGCAAAATTCTATCAAACCTTCAAAGAAGACCTAATCCCAATACTCTTCAATCTATTCCACAAAACAGAAACAGAAGGAACACTACCCAATTCATTCTATGAGGCCACAGCTACACTGATACCAAAACCCTACAAAGACCCAACAATAAAAGAAAACTTCACACCAATTTCCCCTATGAATATTGATGCAAAAATACTCAATAAAATTCTGGCAAACAGAATCCAAGAACACATCAAAATGATCATTCACCATGATCAAGTAGGCTTCATCCCAGGGATGCAGGGATGTTTCAATATCTGGAAATCCATCAATGTAATCCAATACATAAACAAACTCAAAGGAAAAAGCCACATGGTCACTTCATTAGATGCGAAAAAAGCATTTGACAAAATTCAACATCCCTTCATAATAAAAGTGTTGGAAATATCACGAATTCAAGGCCCATATCTAAACATAGTAAAAGCAACATACAGCAAATCAGTAGCCAACATCAATCTAAATGGAGAAAACCTTGAAGCAATGCTTCTAAAAACAGAGACTAAAAAAGGCTGCACTCTGTCTCCCTATATATTCAGTGTAGTACTTGAAGTTCTAGCTAGAGCAATTAGACAACAAAGAGTCAAAGGGATACAAGTTGGAAAGGAAAAAATCAAAACATCACTATTTGCAGATGATATGATGGTATACTTAAGTGACCTCAAAACCTCTACCATAGATCTGCTACGGCTGATAAACAACCTCAGCAAAGTGGCCGGATATACAATTAACTCAAACAAATCAGTAGCCTTCCTATACTTGAAAGATAAACAGGCTGAGAAGGAAATTAGCGAAATGATGCCCTTCACAATAATCACAAACAATATGAAGTATCTTGGTGTGACTCTAACCAAACAAGTGAAAGATCTGTATGACAAGAACGTCAAGTCTCTGAAGAAATAAATTGAAGGAAACCTCAAGAGATGGAAAGCTCTCCCATGCTCATGGATTGGCAGGATTAATATAGCTAAAATGGCCTTCCTGCTGAAATCAATCCACAGATTCAATGCAATCCCCATCAAAATTCCAACTCAATTCTTCATACACATAGAAAGAGCGATTCTCAAATTCGTATGGAATAACAAAAAGCCCAGGATAGCAAAAAATATTCTCAACAACAAAAGGACTTCTGGGGAAATCAGCATCCCCGACCTCAAGCTGTACTACAGAGCAGTAGTGATAAAAACTGCATGATATTGGTACAGTGACAGGCAGGTAGATCAATGGAATAGAATTGAAGACCCAGAAATGAACCCACACACCCATGGTCACTTGATCTTTGACAAAGGAGCTAAAACAATCCAGTGGAAAAAAAGATAGCACCTACAACAAAAACAACAGCATCTTCAAAAAAAATTTTTTTTCATACTTTATTTACATTTCAAATGTTTCCCCTTTCCAGAGCTCCCCTTGAAACCTCCCCATTCACTCCACCTCCCCCTGCCACTATGAGGGTATTCCCCCAACCACCTACCCACCCACTCTCATCTTCCCTCCTGGGCATTCTCCTATACTGTGGGATCTAACACCCTCAGGCCCAAGGACCTCTCTTCCCACTGATGTCTAACAAGATCCTCCTCTGCCGCATATGGGTCCCTCCATGTGTATTCTTTGGTTGGTGAATACCAGTCTCCAGGGACATC
The DNA here is from genome assembly GCA_019843965.1 of Rhynchomys soricoides. Classification (NCBI taxonomy): domain Eukaryota; kingdom Metazoa; phylum Chordata; class Mammalia; order Rodentia; family Muridae; genus Rhynchomys; species Rhynchomys soricoides. Next base: position 489,887 of record JADRCH010000875.1, read on the forward strand.
GAGGGGTCAGGCCAGGTGCCACTGGTGCTTCCTCCGTGGGGCCGCCAACTCCCTCAGCTCCTTCAGTCCCTTCTCCAATTCCCCCATCTGTGACATCACACTCAGTCCTACAGTTGCTGTGAAGTGACTCTTAGGTATTGTGAAATTTTCGGCTAATAACCACTTAACAGTGAGTACATACCATGTTCATTCTTTTGTGACTGCGTTACCTCGCTCAGAATGATATTTTCAAGTTCCATCCATTTGCCTGTGAATTTCTTGAAGTCATTGTTTTTAATAGCTGAGTAGTATTCCATTGTGTAAATGTACAATATTTTCTCTACCCATTCCTCTGTTGAGGGACATCTGGGTTATTTCCAGTTTCTGGCTATTATAAATATGGCTACTATGAACATAGTGGAACATGTGTTTTTATTACATGTTGGAGCATCTTCTGGGTATATGCCCAGGAGTGGAATAGCTGGGTCATCAAGGTAGTATTATGTTCATTTTTCTGAGGGTCTGCCAAACTGATTTCTAGAGAGATTGTATCAACTTTCATTCCCACCAGCAATGGAGGAGTTTTCCTCTTTTTCCACATCCTCACCAACATCTGTTGTCACCTGAGTTTTTGATCTTAGCCATTCTGACTGGTGTGAGGTGAAATCTCAGGGTTGTTTTGATTTGCATTTCCCTGATGACTAAGGATGTTGAACATTTATTTAGGTGATTTTAAGCGCTTCAAGTTTCCTCAGTTGAGAATTCTCTGTTTAGCTCACTTCCCCATTTTTTGATAGGGTTATTTGGATCTCTGAAGTCTAACTTCTTGAGTTCTCTGTATACCTTGGATATTAGCCCTCTATCGGATGTAGGATTGGTAAAGATCTTTTCCCAATCTGTAGGTTGCCATTTTGTCCTATTTACACTGTCCTTTGTCTTACAGAAGCTTTGTAATTTTATGAGGTCCCATCTCTCGATTCTTCATCTTAGAACACAAGCCATTGGTGTTCTGTTCAGGAACTTTTCCCCTGTGCCCATGTGTTCAAGACTTTTCCCCATTTTCTCTTCAATTATATTCAGTGTATCTGGTTTTATGTGGAGGTCCTTGATCCACTTGGACTTAAGCTTTGTACATGGAGATAGGAATGGATCACTTCGAATTCTTCTACATGTAGACCACCAGTTGAACCAGCACCATTTGTTGAAGACGCTGTCTTTTTTCCACTGTATGGTTTTAGCTCTTTTGTCAAAGATCAAGTTACTATAAGTGTGTGGGTTCATTTCTGGATCTTCAACTCTATTCCATTGATCAACCTGCCTGTCACTGTACCAATACTATGCAGTTTTTATCACTACTGCTCTGTAGTACAGCGTGAGGTCAGGGATGCTAATTCCCGCAGAAGTCCTTTTATTGTTGACAATAGTTTTTGCTATCCTGGGTTTTTTGTTATTCCATATGAATGTGAGAATTGCTCTTTCTAAGTCTAAGAAGAATTGAGTTGGAATTTTGATGAGGATTGCATTGAATCTGTAGATTGCTTTCAGCAGGATGGCCATTTTAACTATATTAATCCTGCCAATCTATGAGCTTGGGGGATCTTTCCATCTTCTTAGGTCTTCTTCGATTTATTTCTTCAGAGATTTGAAGTTCTTGTCGTACAGATCTTTCACTTCTTGGGTTAAAGTCACACCAAGATACTTTATATTGTTTGTGACAATTGTGAAGGGTGTCATTTTGCTAATTTCTTTTTCAGCCTGTTTATCCTTCATGTATAGGAAGGCTACTGATTTGCTTGAGTTAATTGTATATCCGGTCACTTTGCTGAAGGTGTTTATCAGCTGTAGCAGATCTCTGGTGGAGTTTTTCAGGTCACTTAAGTATACCATCATATCATCTGCAAATAGTGATATTTTGATTTCTTCCTTTCCAATTTATAGCCCTTTGACCTCTTTTTGTTGTCGGATTGCTCTAGCTAGAACTTCAAGTACTGTATTGAATACATAGGGAGAGAGTGGACAGCCTTGCCTAGTCCCTGATTTTAGTGGGATTGCTTTAAGTTTCTCTCCATTTAGTTTGATGTTGGCCACTGGTTTGCTGTATATTGCTTTTATTATGTTTAGGTATGCTCCTTGAATTCATGATCTTTCCAAGAATTTTATCATGAAGAGATGTTGAATTTTGTCAAATGCCTTTTCAGCATCTAACGAAATGACCATGTGGTTTTTTTCTTTGAATTTGTTTATGTAGTGGATTACATTGATGGATTTCCAGATATTGAAACATCCCTGCATCCCTGGGATGAAGCCTACTTGATCATGGTGAATGATCGTTTTGTTGTGTTCTTGGATTCAGTTTGTGAGAATTTTATTGAGTATTTTTGCATCAATATTCATAAGGGAAATTGGTGTGAAGTTTTCTTTTATTGTTGGGTTTTTGTGTGGTTTTGGTGTCAGTGTAACTGTGGCCTCATAGAATGAATTGGGTAGTGTTCCTTCTGTTTCTGTTTTGTGGAATAGATTGAAGAGTATTGGGATTAGGTCTTCTTTGAAGGTCTGATAGAATTCTGCACTGAACCCATCTGGTCCTGGGCTTTTTTTGGTTGGGAGACTTTTAATGACTGCTTCTATTTCTTTAGGGGTTATGGGACTGTTTAGATGGTTTTTATGAACCTTATTTAACTTTGGTATTTGGTATCTGTCTAGAAACTTGTCCATTTCCTCCAGAGTTTCCTATTTTGTTGCTTATAGGCTTTTTTAGTAGGATCTGATGATTTTTTTAATTTCCTCAGAATCTCCCTTTTCATTTCTAATTTGGTAATTTGCACTCTGTCTCTGTACCCTCTGGTTAGTCTGGCTAAGGGTTTATCTATCTTGTTGATTTTCTCAAAGAACCAGCTCTTGGTTTTGTTGATTCTTTGTACAGTTCTTTTAGTTTCCACTTGGTTGATTTCAGTCCTTAATTTGATTATTTCCTGCCTTCTACTCCTCTTAGGTGTATTAGCTTCTTTTTGTTCTAGAACTTCCAGGTGTGTTGTTAAGCTGCTAGTATATGCTCTCTCCAGTTTCTTTTTGGAGGCATTCAGAGCTATGAGTTTTCCTCTTAACACCGCTTTCATTGTGTCCCATAGGTTTGCGTAAGTTGTACTTTAATTTACATTAAATTCTAGGCAGTCATTAATTTCCATCTTTATTTCTTCCTTGACCAAGTTAACATTGAGTAGAGCGTTGTTCAGCTTCCATGTGTATATGGGCTTTCTGTTGTTGTTGTAACCATTGAAGACCAGCCTTATTCCATAGTGTTCTGAGAGGAGGCATGGGATTATTTCAATCTTCTTATATCTGTTGAGGTTTGTTTTGTGACCAATTATATGATCAGTTTTGGAGAAGGTACCATGAGGTGCTGAGAGGAAGGTATAGTCTTTTGATTTTGGATGAAATGTTCTATATATATCTATTAAAACCACTTGGTTCATAACATCTGTTAGTTCCACTGTGTCTCTGTTTAGTTTGTGTTTCCAAGATCTGTCCGTTGATGAGAGTGGGGTGTTGAATTCTCCCACTCTTAGTGTGTGTGGTGCAGTGTGTGCTTTAAGCTTTAGTAAAGTTTCTTTTATGAATGTGGGAACTCTTGCATTTGGGGCATAGATGTTCAGAATTGAGAGTTCTGCTTGGTAGATTTTTCCTCTGATGAGTTTGAAGTGTCCTTCCTTATCTTTTTTCATGACTTTGGTTCAAAGTTGATTTTATGCAGTATTAGAATGGCTACTCCAGCCTGTTTCTTGGGACCATTTTCCTGGAAAATTGTTTTCCAGCCCTTCACTCTGACATAATGTTTGTCTTTAACCATGAAATGCATTTCCTGTATGCAGAAAAATGCTGGATCCTGTTTATTTATGCAGTCTGTAAGCCTATGTCTTTTTATTTGGGAATTGAGTCCATTGATGTTAAGAGATATTAAGGAATACTGATTGTTGCTTCCTGTTATTTTCAATGTTGTTTTTATGTTTTTGTGGCTATCTTCTTTTGGGTTCGTTGAAAAATTACTTTCTTGCTTTTTCTAGGGTGTAGTTTCCCTCCTTGTTTTGGCATTTTCCATCTATTATCCTTTGTAGGGTTGGGGTTTTTTTCAAACTTATTATATAAGTTTCTCTACCTGAGAATCTCTCTTCTATCTCTTGTATTCTGTTGGTGATGCTTGCATCTATGACTCCTTATCTCTTTTCTAGGTTTTTTATCTCCAGGGTTGTCTTCCTTTGTCATTTCTTTATTGTTTCTATTTCCATTTTTATATCCTTGATAGTTTTGTTCATTTCCTTGGCCTGTTTGATTGTGTTTTCCTGTAATTTTGCCTGTTTGTGTTTTTCTGTAATTCTTTAAGGTATTTTGGTGTTTCCTCTTTAAAGGCTTCTAGTTCTTTACCTGTGTTCTCTTGTATTTCTTTGAGGGAGTTATTTATTTCCTTCTTAAAATTTTCTATTATCATCATGAGATGTGATTTTAAATCTGAGTCTTGCTTTTCTGGTGTGTTGGGGTGTCCAGGGCTGTGGTGGGAGAACTGGGTTCTGATGATGCCAAGTTGCCTTGGTTTCTGTTCCTTATGTTCTTGCCCTTGTCTTTCACCATCTGGTTATCTCTGGTGTTAGCTGGTCTTGCTCTCTCCGACTGTGGCTTGCCCCTCCCGCAAGCCTCTGTGGCAGTACTCCTGGAACACCAGATTTCTCTGAGAGGAATTTGGGTTTGGAGAGCTGTGGTACAGGGTCAACTCTGGGGTGCTGACAGAAACCAGAAGAATCCTGTTCCCAGCAGCCCCTTGTTTCCTGCATCCTGACAGTTCTGCAAGGGTCCCTCTTGATCCAGGAATTTGAACAGAAGTGGTGGTATTGCCTGTGCTGGAAGGTGTGTCAGCACTCCTGGGATACTATCTCTCTCCTGGCAATTGAGTATGGAGCCCTGTGTCACAGGATCAGCTTCCTGGCTGCATAAGGAAACTGGAAGATCACTTCTTAGTCCCTGGGTCCTGGGGGTTCCTGTCGGGTGCCTCTGAGCATAGGTGTTGGCCTTACTCTATTCACAGGCTTGTCCACACTCCTGGGAGACCCTATATCACTTCTTATCACCACATATAGTGATGTGTCTGCTTGCTCTCCTTTTGTCTCTCCATTGCCTGCTAATTTCAATGAAAACACAGGCAGCCATTTCTGACTCACTACTACATCTTCTAGAGCCTGGTCTGATAGTTCCTTCAAGATAGAAGCTCAAAAGTATCTAAGCAGTGGTGGCCCATGCCTTTCATCCCAGCACTTGGGGGGCAGAGGCAGCTGGATCTCTGAGTTTGAGATCAGCCCAGTCTATAGAGACAATTCCAGGTCAGCTAGGGCTTTACACAGAGAATCCCTATCAAAATAAAAAATAAAAATAAAACAAACTAAAAGAATAAAACAAATAAAAGCATAGCTCCAAAACTGTTTGTTGAACAAGTGAATAGCCATCTGACTTTTGTTGTGGCAATGTGTAGCCCAGCGCTATGTGACACACAGAGGTGGTTGTCAGTCTGTGATTTTCCTTCCCTTTGTTCTCTTCCTAGTTGGAACATCTCCAGGCCATTTCTGATGTCATTCCCAGTTTCCCAGCTCCAACAGTTTGATGCTCCTTGCAGCTCACAGGTGAAGTGCCTGCTGCCTTGCAGTGTTCCTTGAATTTGAAGTGTTCTCCCACCTTAGGGGCCATGCTTTAGTTGGCACTAATCTGTGTCAAGTGGCACTGTCTCTGGATGACTCCATTTGTATTAAGAGGCAGGTACTATATCAAGCATGATACAAAAGAGGATGAGACACAGGATTTCCTGGTCTTCCATCGTCTAGTAGGGAGGCAGATTATTCTAGCATTTAATAACAAGGATGGTGGCCAATATCAATCGTCAACTCAGCAGGATCTAGAATTATGCAAGAGACAAGTTTCTGGGTCTGTCTGCAAGGGTGATTCTAGATTAGGTTGATTGAAATGAGAAGATCCACCCATACGGATGGCACTATTCCATAGGTTGAAGTGGAGGCTACATAAAAAGGAAAAGGCAAACAGAGTCTGTCTCTCTCTGCTTCCTGACTATAGACACTAACTATGTGACCAGCTGCTTCAGCCTCTGCCGTCTTGACTTCCCTACCAAGATGAGCTGCACCGTGACACAGTGAATCAAAATAAGCCTTTCATTCTTGAGTTGTGCTTGGGTACATATTCTTTCTTTTTAAAAATTAATTTATTTATGTGTTATAGATAATATATTCTAGTCACACTCACCATCCCACAAAGTAGCTCTTGTTAGCTATTTCATCATAACACGGGAAAAAAAGCAAGTTATGCAAAGGCAAAGTTTTGCTGCAATAAAATAAAGATAGGCGGTGGGTAAGAATTCTTACCCAACTGGAGAGAGAGGAGGACCAAGTAATGCTTGACAGAGGAAGTGGTCTGGGACAATGCCCTTACAAGCAGAGAAGACAGCCTCTGCCCACACATGGAACTGAAATGTGGTATTTTGTGGACAAGTCAGAAAGTGATATATAATTAATCAGAAGTATGTGCTAGGTCCAGATCAGGGAAGACTCTGGAGTCGTGGTTGAAAGCTAGATGTGTAAGAGCAAAAGGTCACTGCAAGTTTTAGGCCAGGTTTGGGGCAAGATGATACTGGATTTGAGAAAGCCACACTTAGAGCCACACAGAGCACAGGAAGTATGATGAGGATCTAACTCAGTTTGGTGATGGCAGAAATGCAAGGTTATAAACAGGTTTAAAAGCCTCCAAGAGGGAAAACTGGCAGGACCTGATTACTGATTCAGCATGAGATAAGTTTATAGGGTAGAGGGGTGAAGCAGAGTGAGACAGAGATTGAGGATGGCTTGGGGCCCCAGGGAAGCAGGCAGTGCAATGGATGTAATACTAAGGTAGAGATATGTTGGATTTAAAGTTCTAGTCACTAAGCTTGAGAGAAACTAACTGAAGGTCGGGGTTGTAATTCTAGATTTTGGAGTCATTGACTTAAAAGTGATTAAGCATAATGAAAGAGAAAGCTGACCCTTAGTAAACCATATGAGCAGCAAAAAGTCAGGAGCCATAGATGGGCTTATTGGGGAGAGGGAGTAGCGGCCTCTAGTTACCTGTTCAGTGATTGTTAAGTCCCATTGCCTTCAGACAGGCCCTCATCTTGGATATCAATCTCCAATAAACTTTTTTGCTTGTGTTGATTTCTTTAATCTTCTACAAAGCCCCCAGAAGTAACTTGACCATATTCCAATTGTTAATCATTAAGTGGAGACAGGCACCCCTAGAAGATGGAGTTCTTTAAGGAAGAGAGGCAGATGATGGTGTTACTTGACTCTCACGAGTCAGTTGCCAAATACTCCTTTCAATTCTCCCCACCTTTCTCACAGACAAAGAGGCAGCCACAGTATTGACCATTAACTACAAATGAGACCAATTTTGAAAGAGAGAAATAATCTTCCAGTCATGTCAAGATTTGAACAAGCTCTTCAGGAATCAATTTTGGATTCCCTCTGGAGCTCTTGTGAATCTGAACAAATGTTTCGGAGAAAGGCAGGGGGTTCACACCTATAAGCACACTTTGTTCTGCAAGTTGGGCCTGAGTGAGAGAGAGAAGCAATCTGTGTGAAGCTCCAAAGCACATGGATCATAGACATTCCAAGGGAGGATGAACAAGCTTCAAAGGCTATTCCTACACTTCATTATTTCTGAGTTTAAATGGTATATTAAGAAACACTTTCCTGTTAAAGAATTGTATTATGTAGCTTTAAGAAATAGATCTATATTCATTGGTTGTACTAGTGCCAGGACAAAAATCTCCGGCAGAAACAACTTAAGGCAGGAAGGGTTTGTTTTGGATACAGTCCATCATGGTGGGGAAGGCACAGCAGTAGGGATCTTGTTAGGACTCCTCACATCTCTATAGACCAGGAATTAGAAAGACCAAGGCCAGAAGTAAATCCATACTCTGACCTTCAGGGCTTGCCTCCAGTGATCTGCTTTCTGCCAGCCAGGCCTCCTAAAGCTTTCACAGTCTCCCAAAACAGTGTCATTACCTTGGGGCCAGAATGATGTGACATATCCAAACCACAAGATCTACAGCTCATTTTATTGACTATTAAAAAAAAACAAAAAAAACCAAAAAACCTTTTTATTGGTTCTTTGTGAATTTCACAACATTCACCCCAAGCCCACTCATTTCCCTGTCCCTCCATATCTTCCTTTTAACCTTGGAAACACCCCCTCAAAAGAAAATAAAAAATAAAAATAAAAAACAAAACAAAATCAAAAACAATTCAACATGGAAGCTGTGCTGTGTCACAGTGTGTCACATACTATACCCTTTTTCCCAAACTGCTTTACCTGCAAATGTTCATTATAATGAGTCATTGGTCCGGTTCAATGCCTCTGGTCTCTGCCACACTACAATACTGGATCCTCACCAGGACTCCTCTTGGATATTCTGTTATTACCCTGTGTCATGGAGATCCTGCAGCATTGGATCTGCAGAACCAGCCCCTTCATGTCTACCAGCATTTCGTAGATGGGGTAGATATTGGGGTGGGCCAACTCAAAGCCCAGGATCCGGGTTTGGATAGTGGCTGGGTTGGTCAGTCTGTCAGATCTCCTGTACCCAGACAACTAGAGCCAGCAACTATCCATTTTATAGAAAGTGCTTTCTGTACATTTTGGTGATGTTTCATTTTTTTGTACTTACAAAACTATAATAACTAAGACCAGATAATGATGAACTGTTATACAGCTACCCAAAATAGCATATTCAATATTTCTTAGTTAGGGTTTCATTGCTGTGAAGAGACACTATGACCATGCAACTCTTATAAAGGACAGCATCAATTAAGACTGGCTTACAGTTCAGAGGTTTCAGTCCATTATCATCATGGCCGCAAGCATGGCAGCACACAGGCAGACACGATGCTGGAGAAGGAGCTGAGAAGTCTACATCTGGATCTACAGGTATCAGGAAGGGACAGTGACATGTTGGCCAGGTTTGAGCTTCTGATGCCTCAAAGCTGTCCCACTAATGACACACTTTCTCCAACAAGGACATGCCTCCTAATAGTGCCACTCCCTATGGGCCTATCGGGCCATTTTTATTCAAACCACCACACAATCTTATTGTTGTATTGAGATATCAGTGTAAGTATGGAGTCATCCAGAATTATTATATACACCTGCTTGTATAAGTGAGTAGCCCAAAATTATGTTTTAAACTAGAAATGATATCTTTACTTGTGAGATAAGTGTTTATCCACAGGCTATGGTATGTTCTTCAAGGACAAGACTGCAAGGGTCTGAAGACCCTCCATTAGGTCCCACCTCTTAAAGATTCTATTACTCCCTAATAATGTAAACTTCAATGCATGGGCCTTTGGGAGACATTCCAGATTGAGAATAAAACAGTATCAATTCCTCCTACTATGCCCTGATCCACTCCTAGAAATCTAGGTTTAATCTGCATATAGCTGTATAGAATCATCTAAAACTTTCCAAGATGCAAAACCTCAGACTTCTTGCAACCCCACTACACAGAAGTGTGTTTCTGAAGAGTCCAGCATAAAGTCAAGTGTCTCTCTTTACAGTCCCACTTAAAACCCCACTAGGAACCCCAACAAGAATTCCTAGTTCCCTCATCTGAACCATTTGCCTCCTATCCCTACCTTAAAAAGTGACACTAACATATCACACAACAGAGAGGATGGGGCTGGAAAGAAGGCTCAGTGATTAAGAGCACTGGTCTCTCTTCTGGAAGACCCAAGTTCCATTTCCAGCACCCAGATGAATGCTCACCAACCATTTGTAACTGCAGTTCCAGGAGGTCAGGCGTCCTTTTCCAGCCTCCATGGGAGATGGACATGCAAGTGGTGCACAGACTTACATTCAAGCAAACCATTCATATACATATAAAAATATAATAAATATTTGGGGAAAAGTGTTCTGCCAGAGAAGTCTACTCAGGTAAAGGTTTAACCCAATAGAAAGTCTTTATTAGCCAGCTAGAAACTATACTGGGTGCTTGGGATCCCAGTGCTCAGGATCCCAGTGAGGCACCAAACCTTTCTCAGGGTCAACTTTAAACATTAAAAACGTGTTCTGAGATAACATACTTCAGTTAACAAGAACAGTTAACCAGAAGTAGAACTACAAAAGCCAAAAACAAGATTAGTATTTTTAGAGATTTTCCCAGAGCTATGGACTTTGATGGATTAGGGTTTTGTTTTGGCAAGTAGTAGTGTCTATGTGCTGAGTTTTATGGCCTGAATGGTTTTCCCTTCATGGAGTCAATTGTACTAAAGTCTGAGGGCCTTCTAAGTGTTGAAGACCCTGTCACAAAAGGAAAAAAAAAAAGGAAAAAGATAATAAGTAAGAAAAAAGAGTAAATGAATCAAGAATGAGTTTGGGGGGGCTTAGAAGTTTAATATGGTAGCCCTATAGGAGACAACAGGACAACAAAGGAACCACCTGTGAATGGGGGCAGGATATGGTAGTTTTTCAGAAACATATGTGCATGTGGTGGCCGGAAGCAGTGTGATATCAACATTAATTGATCTCATTGGCACTCTGGGCACACTGCCTTTCCTAATGCTGCACTGAGAGCATCCTGCAGCAGCCAACATTTCCACCAGATGCTGGACTTGGGATCATCATGCCTCTTGCACCTGCAAATGCTTCCAGCCCCTTGTTGTTATAAGTGTAGATTAATTGGGGCTGATATCAACTCATGACCCTACTTTCTCCTGGGACTCACACTCAAGCAAAGACGATCATGACTCCCTAAAACTGAGTTACCCAGAGTTATGAAGGTTCAGCTTCTTATTCCTCATATCAAGGAGGGATTTTCTGTGGGAGAAGAGCTTGAAGCTAGTCTACAGTTGAAATACATCCAGGCTTGGTTCTTTGAGTTCAGTGGCTTGCCTTTCTGAAAGGTGATATTAAAATTAATCCCTGATGAGATGGGGATGGGAGCAGACTGACTAGGGTACATAGAGGTGGGGACTTTGAGAGATGAATAGGAACTGGTGTTCAGGGTGAACCCCATGACTGAACACTGGGAGAAGAGAAAGATGAGGGCAGAGAGAAAGACAAAGAATGGGAAGAAGAAAAGGAAAAAAGAAAGCACAAGAGAGACTGGGACACAAAAATGTGCATGCACATTCTCTCTCTCTCTCTTTCTCTCTCTCTCTCTCTCTCTCTGCCCTGGGCCACCTAAAGATTTTGCCAAAAAGAAAGGCAGCATCATATATGGCCTTCTACATTGTTGTTCAACAAGCACTGTGAATGGAGCCCAAACAACTTCTTTTCTTTATAGCTTACCCAGTCAGTAGTAATAAGCCACTAACAACAGAAAATGGCTTAAGACATATTCTGACTATTCTAGCTATAGGAGCACTCAATACCTGCTGTTGTTTTGCTTAAAATACAGACCATTGGTTTAAGTCATGCTGAGTACATGTGTAAGGAGAGAAGGTTTCTACCTTCATAGATGAGCTTGAACATGAGCCTAAATTGTTGGGAGGGCAGACCAACTTTAAACAGTTCTGGCCTAGCTATTGTCTGATGGCAGTCTGAATAAATATGACTGGAACAACTATTTTTTTTAACTTTATGATTTTAATAACAAGAACACAATGTCTTTGAATTTCTTGGCATCTGTGGAGGTGATTCATGCATCTTATAGCGGTAGAGACTAAGAAGGGAATGACTTACACAGGGCCAGAGAGCAAATCAAAAAATACCATAAATCCAGCACCACAAGGTCACCAGAACCATTTGGCCTCTTCTCTGTCTATGTTCTGCCTTCAAGTCAGATGTAAACACTACTAGCAGAGAACCATGATGACCCACTGAGGGGATGTGCAATACAAACCAATTGTCCATGACCCCTGAGGTCAGACACCTCTGGATTCATCTCTTTTCTGCACAGATAGGAGAAGTCCTGGAGGCAGAAGCTTGAGAAGGCAGTCACATTTCATCTATAATCAAGAAGCAGAGCATAATGAATGCTCTCTCTCTCTCTCTCTCTCTCTCTCTCTCTCTCTCTCTCTCTTGCTTTGGGATCCTTGTCCATAGGATGGTGCTACATTTAGTGTGAATGCTCCCACATCATTTAACACAATCCAGGCGCTCCCTCACAGGCATGCTCAGAGGCTTGTCTCCTAGGTGATTCTAGAACCTGTTAAGCTGACAATCTGTATTAATTATCATGGTAGTAGATGTCTTCCTCCTTACTTCCACCTATCCCAAGAGTCTCTGGAGGTTAGTCATGTGTTTTGTATTGTTTTGCTTTTCTGGAAATATATAGTAGTTTTCTGGGCAAAACAATGTCATGGGAAGAGTTGAAAAGTTCTCATTGTTTATGAACATTTTGTCTTTATATTGGAAGAAATGCAGTTGACAAGTCTCCCATGGTATAGCTGGTTCCTCAGGTTTGGATGTATCTAACACCAGTTGTGATGGCCCATGTGAGACCTTCAGGACAGATCAGCCTAGTAACAACCCTTATGAAGGCATGAAGGAGGTTTACAAGACTCAGGAAGCTCTTGATATCTTCATTAAGTGTTGACTAGATTTTCACAAGACCCCTCCCTGAGATTACAGTGGGACTCTTCAGTGGTGTAGCTGCCTGTAAGATACCTGGGGGACTTCCCAGTGGTGTTGCTGCCTTTGAGTCATCTATGTTCCTGTTAAGTTAAATCCAATAAACTCATTGGTTTCCCAAGTCAGACATTGACTGCATCATTTCTTTGGTCTTTAGGCCTTCTCTACCTAAAGAGATATTTCTTTATGTCTTTCCCAGAAAAAGTCACCCATTAACATTAGGGATAGAGAGATGTTTGCTTGAGTCTTCTACTTCTTGGACACAGTGTGTGTTAAGAACAAAACTTACCATCTCTTGAACACACACTTCAGCTAGGTGGAAAACTATAGTCTCTTCTTATCCTCAGAACAAAGAATGTTTAAGTAGCTTCCAAATGTCAGACAATGTATTGGTATCAGGAAAAGACATAAAAATAAATAGGGCACAGTTCCTGCTTCCCAGAACTGTACTAAGTGAGGAAGATGCTATCTTGATAAGTAATGAGGTATGCCATAAGGCCCCAATGAGAGGTGAGCACAGATTGCTGAGGAAGCACACAGGCGAAGACTCTAACTTCATATGTAGCCCTCAGAGAAGTTGCTTTACAGGAACTTGTTGATGCCTACATGTTATGACATGATACTTATTATGCCCAAAGTTATTTCTGATTATCATAGGGTTTGCAAAACAAACAAAAACAAAACAAATCAGAATAATGTCCTCAAAGATGCCCACATCCTAATTTCCAGACCTTGTGTATATATTGCCTAACATAAAAAACAAAGGACTTTGCTGATATTAATTAAGAGGTCTAGAGGAAGAGAAGAGACGGGAACAAGAAAGGGCAATGGAAGGAGAAAAAATGTGTGTTCTCCTCATATGTGGACTCTAGATGTGGAGGTGTGGCATGGAAGGTAGAATGGTGACTATCTGTAGCAATAAAGGGGCCATCATGGGAAGGAAGAACAAGGAGGTTAATGAGCGCACAGTGACCCAGGTGTGTGTGTGTGTATATATACATACACCTGGGTCACTGTGCATATATATATATGCACAAAGGAACACAAATGGCTTCTACTTCTAGAACCCAGCTGTCCCGCTGACAGCTGGTGCGACCTGAAGAAACCTGAAGATAACTCTGCAACTGAAAGAGAATAAATTTGTGTTGTAAACTACTAGCTTTGCAATAGGAAATGACATTGAACTTGAGCAAGAACTTGCCGGATGCCTCACATAATGCTGCAACAAAGCCAGAGTTGAAATCAATTGTGACCAAGTCTAGAACCAAAAGAGCCTCTCCTGAGAGCTCAGTTCTTTTTCTCTTGGTGTTTGTTCACTATAAGGTATGCCTTTCTGTCTCTTGTGTCTGTTGTCTAAGGCACAAATCTATGCAAGTGGCATTCAATGCTAAAATGCAGGGAACTAAGACATAAGACAAGCACCTACAGATCAATGAACTCTTTGTTTTTTGAAGAGCATAAAAGAGATAAGTTCAGAGACTTAGCAGTTGCAGCAAGGCTATGGTGTCCCATGCCTTTAATTCTAGCATTCAGGAGGCAGAAGTACATCTCTGTGAGTTCAGAACCAGCCTGGTCTACAGAGTGAGTTCCAGAACAGCCAGAGCTACACATAAAAACTTTGTCTCAAAGACAGATAGACAGACAGTGAATAGATGGATAGATGGGTGGATGGATGATGGATGGATAGAAGGTTGGATAGAAAGAGACTTAGGTTCTGGTCTTAGCTTAGGTTTGCCACAAACCAGTTCTAAAAATGGAGCAAAAGCACATTTCTGGGTTTCTTTTTTTCTGCCTTTGAGAAGGAGGAGGAGGAGGAGGAAGAGGAGGAGGAGGAGGAGGAGGAAAAGGTCAGCTTGGGCTAAATGGGGTTTATGGTTCTTTTTAGTCTTAGGCTTCTGCAGTCAAAGATAGTCAGATTACAGCCCTGCCCACCCTCCTCCCATGCAGCGTCACATCTAAGTCCCAGGTGAGTTTGCTGTCCAAACTGCCTGGTGACAATTCACCAATTATTGAACAGAAGAAGAAGAAGAGGAGGAGGAGGAGGAGGAGGAGGAGGAGGAGGAGGAGGAGGAGGAGGAGGAGGAGGAGGAATATCTCTCTCTCTCTCTCTTTCTCTCTCTCTCTCTCCTTCCCAAAGAGCCACATTAGTGGAGATGCTCTGAAATGCCTTGTGTCCAGCAACCTGAGAAATTGTTCCCAACCACTCAAGCTAGAGAAGACAGCTTTAATTTTCAAAGATGACATTGTACATGAAGACTCATTTGAATCAAAGGAAAAAAGTATTCTAAGGGATATAACTCAGGTGGTAAAGTACTTGTCTAACATTTGTGAGACCCTGAATCCTATCCCCAGGACCACGTAAAACTGGGCACACTGGCGTTCATCTCTGAAATCCTGGACTTGGGAGGCAGAGGGAGGAAGATCAGACATTCAAGGTCATATTAAGCTACACAAAGTTCAAAGCCATCTTGGGCTACCTGAGACTCAGCCTTTTAAGAGAGAGAGAGAGAGAGAGAGAGAGAGAGAGAGAGAGAGAGAGAGAGGAGAAGAAGGAGGAGGAGAGGGGGAGGAGGAGGAGGAGGAGGGGGAGGAGGAGGAAGAGGGGGAGGAGGAGGACGATGACACCATGACGAAGAAGAAGAAGAAGAAGAAGAAGAAGAAGAAGAAGAAGAAGAAGA